>VZQC01006931.1:922818-964100 GCA_009823505.1 Rhizomys pruinosus
TCCTATCTCTGCCTGAAAATATCGGACAAACGTGCGTATCTCTAATCGCTCAGCACTGCTTCGTTTTTCACGATCTCTCCAAGATTACAGACTGGTTCCCTAGTTCTACCTGTCTAAGAGACAGTCTGTCTTGATGGGGGCTTAGACTTGAGCTCGATTCATTTGCAGTACCTTCTCATCCTCACTCACCTTCCCTCTCCTCTCACTCTCACTTTCCATGTCGTCGTGAGCTCCTGTCTATTCCTACTTGAGTTTATTCTCCTTTCCCAGATGGAAGACAAGGCTTCTTGGCAGATGAAATGAATGTTAGAGATGCTGAGAAGTTCTGCACACTCTGCTGCCCACTTAGCATCACGGCCTCTGCAGCCTGCGGTAGCCTCTTTTTACATTGCATGTGGAGGGACGAGGATGGGGGGTTTGGGGGGGGAAACTTGATTTTTTTTTTTTTAATTTTTTTATTTCTGTATGTGTATGAATGTAATCGTCTGCATGCAAGTTTGGCGACCCCGTGACGTGCAATGCCGCGGAGGTCAGAAGAGGTTGTCAGATTCCCCTGGAACTGGAGTTCTCCTGGAATTGGATTTTCAGATGGTTCTTGGCCACCATGTGGGTTGCTGGGGATCGAATTCCCGGGTCTCTGCAAGAGCGCGGTCGGGAGCTCTAACCACCAGGCCATCTCTCCACCCCACCCCTCTAGTTCAATTTTTATTAGTCTCATCATTGTGATTTAAATGTGAAATGCCTTCTATAGGCTCTGTGTGTTTAAATGCTGGTTCCTAACGGTGGGACTTTCTTGGGAGGTTGTAGAACTTTGGAAGTGAGGCCTAGCTGGAGGAAGTGGTTTGATGTTGGGGTAGACCTTGGGGCTTATAGTCCAGCCCTTCTTCCAGTCCATTCTCTGTTTCCTGTTCCAAAAAGATGTGAGGAGGTGAAGGGTTTCAGCCATATATCCCTGCCACCGTAGACCTACCTGCCAACATACCTTTCCTAGGATCCCCTCAAAAGAAATGAGCCCACAGAGATCTCTTCTCCCTTAAGTTGCTTCTTGTCAGCTTGTCAGTTATGAAAAAAGAACTAACACTGGGCTGGAGAGATGACCTAGTGGTTAAGAGCACCAACCGCTCTTACAGAGGACCCGGGTTCGATCCCCAGCACCCACATGGCGGCTGAGAAACATGTGAACTCCAATTCCAGGAGAACTCCAGTTCCCGGGGAATCTGACACCCTCTTCTGACCTCGGCATTGCACGACACAGGTGCACAAACCTACATGCAGACAGTACACTCCTTTTTTTTTTTTTGAGACAGGGTCTCCCTGGAGCCTCAAGCTGGCCTGAAACTTGCTGTGTAGACAAGGCTGGCCTTGAACTCACAGAGATCTGCCTGCATCTGCCACCTGCGTGGGATTAAAGTTATGCACCACCACACCTGGCTTTCTTCCTTCTTTGTTTTTTTTTTTGGTATTTTTGAGACAAGGTCTCCTTTTAGTCCCAGCTGGCCTGGAGCTCGCTCTGTAGGCCAGGCTGACCTTGAATTCACAGAGATCCACCTGCCTCTGCCTCCTGAGTGCCGGAATTAAAGGTTTGCGCCACAACCAGCTCTTCCTTCTTTCTATTCCTTCCTTCCTTCCTTCCTTCCTTCCTTCCTTCCTTTCTTCCTTCCTTCCTTCCTTCCTTCTTTCCTTCCTTCTCTCCCTCCCTTTCTTTCTTTCTTTCTTTCTTTCTTTCTTTCTTTCTTTCTTTCTTTCTTTCTTAATTTTTTTCTTTCAAGACAGGATCTGACTATTTAACCCTGGCTGGCCTGAAACTCACTTTGTAGAACAGACTAGCCTTAAACTCATAAAGATCTGCCTGCCTCTGTTTTCTGAGTGCTGGAATTAAAAATGTGTATCACCATACCTGGCTTAAATTTTCTTCTTAATCTAGACGTGTTTTTCCCTTTTCCATATTTTCTAGAATGAGCACAGATTTCTTTTATAATCACAAAAATAAAATAATCTCCTATCTGTTTTCTTTCTTTCCCTTTCTTTGGAAAAATCAGTATTGGTAAGCTGAGGGGAATGTGAGTTTCTATGATATATTAACCAAAGCCTTTCATGATCCTTTGACCCAGATGTCGGGTTAGTTGTAAGCCCAGCGATGGCTAAGCTCAGTAGCCTTTTGAAGGACAAAACTAAACAGTACTGCTTAAAGGAGTGAGGCCAATGCTGAGGGAGTCTCTAACGCTGTGACACAGGGGTCTATCTATTCAGCATCTTTTTCAGAGACCGAGATGAGGACAAAGAAGGCCTACTGACTTGAGTAGTATAACAGAGAGCCGGGAAACCCAGCTAATATGTTGGCATGCAAGATTCAGTTCAAAAGAAAACTCTCAACAGTCTTTAACTGTGATCCAAAATCAATACAGTTCAACTTCATAGACCCTATGTTCAGGTTCCAAAAATGTCAACAGCTTAAGTTTCAAAAGGGAAAAAAATCTGATTATTGATAGCTAAGTGAAAACAAGACCCAAGCATTTAGCCAGACTAGAACTCCACTGAGCCAAAAGGATATGCACCTGCTCAAATAGTTACCGGGACTTCAGAGGGCCACATGAATACAGTTTTCATATCCAGAATGAAATATTCAACATTCTATCATCTAGGACAGCATATCTCAAAACACCTTCTAGACATTATATTCATTATATTAGAATTATTCTCCTAGAATGAACTTGAGTTTCTAAACTGAGGTTAGCTTTCAATGCTTCCTATTTTCTTTACTACATGGTCCCATGCTAAATGGGAGTTTGGTGGACAAAATTGTTTGGGCATTGCATACTGAATTCCTCTTATAAAGATCCCTAGTCCATACTAACATATTAGAGAGTCTGCAATGGCCCTCAATAAAGAAACTTGTCTTCCTAAATTATTTGACTAGGATATTATTTTCCTTTCTTGGTTCATTTTGGTTTTGCATAACATCTGTTAACAGGATACACTTGGGGAAATACTAATCTACCATAAGCCACTCTAGGCATGAAGAATATCACACACATTATATTTCTGCAGTCCTCAGCAAATAGCACAAGGCAGGATACACAGCACATGCCTACTCAAAGGAATGAGGGTGAATACACCAAAACTACCAGAGTATCATACATGAAAGAAGTATACATACAACAAGTGTATGTACAAAAAAGGAGTAAATGGAATAAGTTAGTTGGAATCTTACTTTTTTTTTTGGTCTTTTTGAGACAGGGACTCCTTGTGTCCCCAGCTGTTTTAGAACTCTCTATGTAGACCAGGCTGGCCTCAAACTCAGAGATCTGCCTGCCTCTGCCTCCTGAGTGCTGGGATTAAAAGCATGCACCACCACACCCAGAGGAATATTACTTTTGAAAGGGGAAAGTTACAACAAAGCCCTGCACAGCAGAGACATGGGTGAGAGTGAACCTAGCTGGAATGTGGAAATGAGACTAACCCACCAGGAAAAAGTGGAACGTCATAAGAGATTGGCAAAGTTCCTAGGTCAAGCACAGGTTTGAAAACAACAGGTCTCAAGGTCCTGAGCCACCACTTTGGTAACAGACCCACATGAGATCATCCATCCAGTGATTCCCAACCCTAGCTCTGCACATTAACTCCTTGTGTCGAATTAAAGATTTCAATATCTGAACTGGGCATGGTGGCGCATGCACTCAGGAGGCAGAGGCAGGCAGATCTCTGTGAGTTCAAGGCCAGCCTGGTCTACATAGTGAGTTCTAGGCCAACTGGGGCCATAGGGGGACCGTTTGGAAAAGACCAAAAAAAAAAAAAGATTTCAGTATCTGAGTCTCCCTAGACTAAATAGATCATGATCCCTCCTGATGTGGCTTTGTTACTGTCAGGGCTGGAATGACAACAAAGCAAATCAAGCTTTTAGGGCATAAAATGTATGGAGATAGACAGGCAGAGTCCTGTAAATACAGACTGTTCCATGAGAGGGATGCTGCAGGTCACGGCTCCTGCTTCCCTTATCCTTCCACCTTCCATTCCTCATCCTCAGTCTGGATCCCAGGGTATGGGTCTTATGTAACGTCTCCCTAGGTAATTCCAAGTGGAGTCTAGTCTTTATATCCGCCAATACCCTCAAGTCTGTTTAATTTACAGGCTGGGAAACAGGGAGTCTGAGGTCATGCAGGCAGTGACTATGGAAAGCAGAACCAAAGTGGAGTCTTGACAGCAGGCAAGGGGCCAAGGAGAAGGCAGGCACAAGTACTTGGAACCAAATACTAAGGAGTCATCCATAGGGACCAAGGTTTAGCTCCACTCTGAGGGAGGCTTTGTGAGATGAAACAGGCTCCCAATTCAACATACTGATGCCAAGAAGTGGCTATAGAAGAAACCGAGGCATGTGAGAATAAATATGAGTCCAAACCACAAGCTAGATCTCACACACTGACTCTGTCACCATGGACAAAGTGGCTAGTGATGAGGTCATGAGGGGAACACAGAAGCAATGTCAAGGCTACGCGCCAGACAGCGGCCTTCTGTGTTCCTTTTCAGGGTCACGGAGCCTGAACAGAACTGAGCTGGCAGGACTGGGTTCTATAGCACATGGAAATGTATAAATGTATAAATGAGATGCCTGATGGGCATCTTCAAACATGCAGATGGCAATCCTGAAAAACGATTTAGATTTATCCAGGGACTGTGAAAGGCAAGACTAAAACCGACGAGAGGAGTTACAGATTTGCCTTCATATGAGGCATTACAATAGAGCAAGGCAGGGCTTGCCACCTAATCTGAAGAGTGAGAAATGCTGTAGAAAGTATGTCTATGGGAAAAGGGACCACTTTCTATTAAACTATTGCTGTTGCCCTTGAACCTAAAGAGTTTAACTCCCAATCCCAGGCCATGGCTGAGTGGGTAAAGCACTTGCTGTGCAGTGCAAGAACCTGGATTTGGACCCCCAGAACTCACTTACAGCTAGATGCAGTAGTGTATGTCTATAATTCCAATGCTCCCATTGGTAATAAGGGAGGTGAATACAGGAGAATCCCAGGAACTCTCAGGCCAGGTAGCCTGGAATGGGCAGAGGGAACAGGAGACATTGTAACAGGGTAGAAGTTGAGGACTGACATCTGTGCTGTGATTGTCCTCTGACTTTTCCATGAATGCTGTGGCATATGTGTTCTCACATACATGAACATGGGCACACATGCAAAGATTAAAAACAACAAGTGAATAAATATAACAACAAAAAAAAAGAGTCAAAGTCCTGAGGAACTCCATTTAACTTCTCTAAAATATTCTATGTACATATACAAGACAGCAAGGAAGACCACAGGGGTATTTGCATATAATTAGGTTGTGAAAGATTGAGGTTTGAATAAAGCATGCAGTCTATTTACAGATAATTTACAGGTTAAAATTACACCAGCACTCCCCTTGTAGCTATCAGCCTTTGATTTCTCTCTCCTGTTTCTCCTCCTGTACCTATTTACATTGACCCCTATCAAACCTAATCAACTCAGTTAGCATCTGTGCCGAGTGCTTACTGTGAGCTGGGCACAGCACTAGATGAGGATGCACACATCCAAAGCCCGTGGCAGGTAGGAAGCCGGGCCCATGGAGTCGGGGATGAGGAGCACGAGGAATGATAGGGTTTTGAATAATCCTCCTGAGGCCAGAGGTTCTCACTCCCTACCTGTGTAGACTCAGGACAGAGAACAAAACTATGGAACCTGTCAAGTGCATTCCCTACAGCCTCTAAGTCCTAAATTCAAGACAAGGGTGGATCTTGGAAATTCCAGGATGTTTCCATATAGCTTCCATAACACGGCAAAAAGGAAGCTCTTCAGGCTAAGGATGTCTACAACTGGTTGCTGGGTAGATAGCATGGGGCATGCTGAGTCCAGAGGAGAGACATAGACAACCCCTACCTGTCTCGGGTCCCCCACCTATGCTGTTCCCCTGGGACAGAAGCACTCTCCATATTTTCCCTAGCTCCGTATTCCTGAGTCCCTTTCTTTGCCTTGCTTCCAAAGGACAACTCTAGAAAGCATTCCCAGATTCACCCGAGGAAACCAGGTGCCTTTCCATAATATCTTCAAGCTTCCCTGTGTAACAGGCTTCCCGACTGCACATACCCAACAACTGTTGGCATCATTGACTTCTGTATAAACTATAAGAACCTTGACCCAGACATGGTGGTACAGGCCTTCAATCCCAGCACTCGGGAGGCAGAGGCAGGCAGAAAACCTAGAGTGAGATCAAGAAAAGAAGGGACAAAGGTGACTGTGCTGGAATTTGAGCAGCATCCTTTATGGGTAAGGATCAGTGCTCCCTTCCTTGGCATGGTGCTCCCTTCACTACAGGGAGGGGGGGCCCACTGGACACCTTTGCTTCCAGCACAAACAAGATAACCTTGTGGCAGAATTAAGCATCCGATATAAATTAGGCTGCACATGGCTTTATGGGACATCTGTCCCTCAGACCACAGGGATTTGCCATCCCTACTTAATAGGACTGCCATGTCTCATGTACAGCTACTCTGGCCTTCAGTTGAGAGGCTTTTTTGTTTTGGTTTGGGTTTTTACCCCACTATCGCTAAGGGAGCTCTATCATCCTCTTCTGTACCCTGGCTAACCGATGCTCTGGGTCTTGTGATTATCTAACTGAGATCTCCAGGGATCTTAAAAGCTGGAAGGAGGATGGCACATCCCAAGGGAAGGCAGAGTCCTATCTTTGAGCACAGCTGGGCGTGGATTGATTAACTGTGTTAGGACAGGAAAGACAGTGGGGATTCTGAGATCTGGAATTAGACTCTGCTGATCAGGTGAGGCCAGGACAGGGGAGAAGAGAATGATCCCACCAGGGGAGGAACATAGAAACTGGCAGAGTATGCATGAGCCTGGAGGCAAGGAGTTAGCTTTGGGGCTTAAGAGGGAAATAGTAGGGGTCATCTGCAAGGTGGATAGGCACAGAAATAAGCCAAACACAAACCAAACCCAGGAGCCTAAAAGCCACCCATGGGGATGTCTGTTTTCAGGTAGCAGCAAAAAGAGAAAGATGTCATCCAAAGGCAACTAGAGGCCAGGCCAGGATACTTGTCTATAGAAAGAGTGTCCTCAGATTCTGAAGGTCTGAGTACTAGGAAAATAACCAAGGCAAGGACAAAGGCATATGTCAGACTATCCACTTGTCAGAATAAGTCACAAGATTAGGGACAACAAGCAAGCAGCCAGGTGACAAGACCAAATCAACCTCGTAGGACTGAAGCAGCTTAAATTCTTCCTTCCTGAAATCAGACTTGATCCTAGAGCCCGGAGCCTAGCTGAGCCTGCAGATCTGGCAACCAAGGAGATTCGGCTCAGGAAAGAGTAGGGGCAAAGCCTGGGAACCAGGTAAACCCTGACAGATGGAACACAAATGATGCCCAGTTCTGATCCAGCTGTTTTTGATGGCCTGACTTCTTGCTCAGAGGTTCAGGAAGGATGAAGAATGGTCTGACATGGGCCTTGGAGAGCAGCTGTTCCTTGCTCCAGTTGGAGGGAGGAGGTAATGTGGCTGTGATGTGCATGTGCACTCCGTGTCCTGAGAGGGTGAGGAGAACCTCTCAGAAAAGAGGCTTGTGCCTTCCACATGCAGCAAGAACATGGCCTCACCATGCATGAGGACTCAGAAAGCCCTGGTCATTTTAGTCAATAATTTTTCTATATGGTCCGAGGCTTTTTCAGTGTATTTGTTCAGCTTCCCTCTTCCTTGATGGAAAAGAGGTGTTCCTCTTGTTCACATCTGCATCTGTAGTGTTTGTAACAGGATCTCATAAGTATTCTTGGAATGAATGAATGAAGGAAGGAAGGAATGAATACCTGAAAGACCCAATGAAGTGACTCATGAGTTTACCATCACTACCCAGACAGCTTCTCAAAAGCAATAATGATGCACGTTTCCCAAGAGGTACCTAGTTGCCAAACAGCCTAACAGATTTCAGAGCATTGATCCCTGTACCCATGTATCTCTCTACTCATTAAGCAAGGACAAGATCCCATTCAGGTCAGGATCCTGCATGCCCATGGCACCTTGTGTTCTAGTCACCCTTTATTGCTGACATAAAAACCAACTTGGGGAAGAAATTGTTTATTTGGCTTACAGTTCATAGTTCATCATCAAGGGGAGCCAAGTCAGGAACCTGAAGCACAGACCATAGAGGAATACTACTTACTGTCTTCTCTGACCAGTGCTCAGCCTGCCTTCTTATACAATACAGGAGTACCTCCCCATGGGTGGCACCACCTGTAGTGGCCTGGTCCCTCCCATACCACTCAACAATCAAGAAAATGCCCTGAAAGGGCTGGAAAGATGGCTCAGATTACATGAAGGATGCTTATACTCACAACTTATTATTTATTGTTAAAAAAATGAAATAAAAGAAAGTATTAAAAAAAAGATGGCTCAGCAGTTAAGAGCACTGGCTGCTCTTGCAGAGGACCCAGGTTCAAGACCCAGTACCCACCTAGTGGCTAACAACCATTTGTAACTCCAGTTCCGGGGAATCCAATACCCTCTTCTGACCTCTGTGAGCATTGCGTGATACAGGTGTACTTATATACATATAGGCAACCCATTCATACACTAATAATAATAACAATAATTTAAAAGAAAATGCCACACAGATATGCCCAGGCCAATCCAATGGAGACAATTCCTCAATTGAGTTTCCCTCTAACCGGGTATCTCAAGTTGACAACTAAAGCTATCCAGCACACCCTGTTTCTATTCTCTCCAGTTTCAGGTTTCAGTCAAAATTAGCTATGCATGTTTGTGAGAATATGGAGTAGGTAAGGAGAGAAGCCCTTGCCAATTGGCAGGGCTGAGTCTGTGTGTGTGTGTGTGTGTGTGTGTGTGTGTGTGTGTGTGTGTTCATAAACTTGTAGAGGGGACAGAGAGAGAAGTAAGGTATCCTGCTCTATCACTCTCCACCCTTGAGACAAGGTATGTCCCTTAACCTGGAGTTAGACTTACAGCCAGCAAGACCCAGTGATCCTCCTGTCTCAGACCCCCCCTCCCCTGACAATACTGGGGTCACAGGCTCACATAGACATGATTCACTTTTGGACTGACTTTTCATGTGCCAGTCAACATGTGGCACATGCTAAGGTGATAGATTTAGAGAATTTAGGGACAGTTTGTCATGACTTCTGGGCTACAGAGATTCTCTACTTAAGGGAAATTTTTTTTTGGTTTTTGTTTTGTCTTTTTGAGACAGGGTCTCTCTATAGCCCCAGCTGTCCTAGAACTCACTCTGTAGACCAGGCTGGCCTTGAACTCAGAGATCCTCCTGCCTCTGCTTCCTGAGTGCTAGGATTAAAGTCGCACGCCACTGCACCCAGCTTTCAGGGAAATGTTTTAAGAAAAACATAAAAATAATAAGTAACAGCTGCAACAAACCAGAAAGTCAGAGTTAGTGACGGAAACTCCTGTTTCCCTGTGGTGTAAATTACAAATGGGAGGAGGAAAGCAGTAGGTAAAGAATAACTGAAATCGCTCCACTGACAACATGGCCCTAGCTGACCCCCTACTATGGCCCCAGGACTGGATCAGAGGCTACAGCTCAGCAGGCAGCACCAGTGGATGATCCTAGACCCTAAAGTGCTAAGATTAGAACTGTAAGAGGGTGCAGAAACCCAGGGCAGAGACTCCTTTCTCAAATGCTGGGAATGAGTAAGCTTCCTAGGAGGAATGATGCCCAGGCTGAGAACAAAATAAGAAAAGGCTAACACCTAGCACAGAGAGAGCAGAAAGAATTCCCAGGGGGTGCAGGCTGGGGAGAGCTGTGGAGGGAGGGAGAGATAAGGGAACTTGCTAAGACCTGGAGCTAAAAGAAAGCATTTAGATGCATTTAGGAAACTACAAGCCAGCAGCCTGGTTGGACTATGGAGGAAATCTAGGTGAGAAATGAGAGATAAGTGGCTTCAGAGCATGAAGAACCCTGTAAACCAGCTTAAGTGATGTAGAAATGGGGGGGATTGGGAGGACCAATAGAGGGTCTTTAGGAAGAGCAATAATTGTTCTAGAAGAATCTCCCTTAAGTCTCCTGAGAAAGCCTTCATGATAGTATGTCTGGAGACGTGGTCTTTCTGTTTTCACTAAGGCGTCCCTAAATCTCTCCATCCTAGAGAGACTGCTCCCATTGTCTGTGTCCCTGGCACCATGCCTGGCACATAACAGATACTCAACACACAGGTCTCGTCCCTTAGAGGAGGACTGCAGTAGGATTTGAAGGGCATGTCCCTTGCCACCCACCTCCCCTTACATCAGAGGCACTGCTGGAGGAGGGGAAGATGCATATGGGCAACTTGAGGACAGTAAAAGGGGAAAGGCCGTCCCAGCGTGTTGGAGAGACCCATGCAAGTTTATAAACCCATTTCCTTTTCCTCCTAGGCACACAGACAAGCAGCTCTTCCCAGCTGACTTTGAAAGTGCCATGTGACTGAGTTCCAAACAGTGATCACAGATGAAGGTGGAGGGTGAGAGAGGGTTTACAACTAAGCCCATGTTTCCTTTTCCTTCGTCCAGACAATGGAGAGGAGTGTGGCGATAAGAGGAGGATGAACATCAGAGTGGGAGCAGCTTAGTCCCTGACTAGCCATGAACAAAGCCAAAAGCTCAGAACAGCATTACTACACACAGCGCCAGCAGTAACCTCAGTGTGAGACTCCTGAGATTTGGGCCAAGGGGAAGGGTCTCTCTGATACCATGCTGGCCTTGAACTCATAGAGTTCCTTCCGCCTGCTTCTGCCTCCTGAGTGCTGGGAATAAAGGCATGCACCACCATCAAGTAACCTGTTAATCTGCCTGCAGGTTGTGTGGTGTGCTCAAGAGTTTCTGCTTTTACGCAATATCACCCATGATGGGGTGGGCTCTTGGCAACCACTGTCTTTCTGCTCCTGTAAGCAACTTCTCACCCATACTTCTAGAAGTAACCCCAATACAATTCACTGGTTCACCAAGTTGGATTTTGGTGGTATCTCTGTCTGGTCTGTCATTGGTTCCTGCGCTTCAGTTGTCAACTTGACACACCTGAGAAGAGGGACCCTTATTTGAGGAATTTCCACCTGGCCTGTGGGCATGTCTGTAAGGTATTCTCTTGATTGTTGAGTGATGTGGGCTGGCCCAGCTCACTATGAGTGGTGCCACTCTTGTCAGGCGTTCCTGGTTTGTGTAAAAAAGTAATCTGAGCATAGGGCAGAGGAGCAAGCCAGTAAACAGCATTTCTCAATGGTCTGTGCTTTTTATTTTATTTTTATTTTTTATGTGTATGAGTGTACTGTCTGCATGTAGGTTTGTGCACCCGTGTCATGCAATGCCGCAGAGGTCAGAAGAGGGCATCGGATTCCCCTGGAACTGGAGTTAAAGATGGTCCTCAGCCACCATGTGGGTGCTGGGAATCGAACCTGGGTCCTCTGCAAGAGCAAGTGATGCTCTTAACTGCTAGGCCATCTCTCCAGCCCAGTCTGTGCTTTTTAGTTCCTGCCCTGCATAATTTTCTGCCTTGGCTTCCCTCAGTGATGGACTGTCATTTGGAAGAGTCAGATGAAATAAACGCTTTCCTTGATAAGTTGGTTATGGTTGGTGTTTTATCACTGTAATAGAGATGTAAACTAGGAAAGAAATTAGTGCCAGGAACATGGGGTATTGCTGTGATGGGCCTGATCAGGTTGTTTGGGGGGAGGACTGTAGAAGAGTTTGGAACTTTGGGCTAGAAAAGCTTTTGAGTACTTAGTGAGCTGTTCTGTTGGAACCTGGAAGTTAATGCTGAAAGAAATGGAGATTATGAAAGTCTGGTTCGTGAGTTTTAGAGGGAAGTTTGAGAGTTTCTTAAAGATTATCAGGGATGCCGGGCATGGTGGCACACGCCTTTAATCCCAGCACTCGGGAGGCAGAGGCAGGCACACACAGCTTGTCTTGTCGGTTTAGGCCAGCTCCACACCACAGCTGCCACTGTCCTTGGTGGTCATCTCATAGTCCTTGGATCTCCAATATGCTGGGATGTTTACCACAACTGAGGCTGAGCTTTCACCAATGGCTTCCCCTGGCCTCTCACAGTGCCAAGACTCTGATTCTCTCCATGACCCCTTTATCCCTTCAAAACCAGTACCACCTGGGAGACTAATGCATTACCAAGACCAGCGTCCAGCTTGAGAGGCAGCCTCAGTACCTTCTGGACAACATCTTCTGTGTGCTGACCCTGAAGAAATTTTCCAGAAGATTTCACCTCAATGATGCTGGTCTCTTGTTAATCACAGCCCTGGCTCCCAAATTGGTTTTAATCCAAGTGTCTTATCACAGCCATAGAGAAGACACTAGGACAGCTCCCTATTTGGGATGAATAGATTCTTTTTCACATCTCCCTCAACACACATAGTCACACACATTGATGTGCAAGTGAACACACAATTATGAAGGTCAGGTTTACAAGGAGTAACACAAAATAATCTATAGCTGATGGTTTCTTTAGTTGCGGAAAACTTTTCTGGTTACTTCTTAAATGAGTAATTCTCTTGTTTTAAGAAAAAAAAAAGTGAGGGGATTATGGAACTCCTCCCAGTGCCTCACTGTTCCAAGAAAGCAGTGAGACAGAGATATAAAAAGATAATGTTCTTGGGGTTATAGGTAATTGCACAGAAAATACATAGAGTGAATACACAAATGGTTCAATATTGCATGGGCCTCCACAGTAGTTATTATAAACAGCAGTACCTGGAGTTACAGAAATACAGTTAATGGAGAATCTGTACTTAGAGGGGAAACTTGACGAAATTGCTGCCAGAAAGCCTGAGAATTTCTTACAATTAGTTTAAATGGAAGCAACTATTCAAAAGTAGGTGTCCTATCTATAACAGCAGGGGATGTTGTGAAAGATACAGAACCATGAAGATGAAAAAAAGAATTCAAACGGAAACAGGTCTGGCTTTGCTGAACTTTGCAAACTCCCCAGTGAGGAGGGAAGCAGAATTAGAAGCACCTGAGATCTGAGACAGGGCCTAGGGTCTATCTGCACTTCATTCCATCAATTATCACTGAATGTAGGTGCCTAAACAGAGTGTGCTTAAAATTGTAGCCATGAGCTGCGCATGGTGGTGCACGCCTTTAATCCCAGCACTCAGGAGGCAGAGGCAGGCGGGATCTCTGTGAGTTCAAAGCCAGCCTGGTCTACACGATGAGTTCCAGGCCAGCTGGGACTATAGGGAGACCCTGTCTCAAAAAGACCAAAAAAAAAAAAAAAAAAAATTGTAGCTGTGGAGCTGGAGAGATAGCTCAGAGGTTAAGAGTACTGACTGCTATTGCTAAGGACCCAGGTTTGATTCCCAGCTAACAACCGTCCCTAACTACAGTTCCAGGGCATCTGACACCCACTTCTGGTCTCCAAGGGCATTTCATGACATGGGTACACTTATAGCATGTAGGCAACACACCGAACTGACAGCACTCTAAAAAAAGAGAATCTGATAAGGTGTTTTTATTCAGGAGGTATGTTTTACGCATTGTGTTATTTCTGACAGAACACACCAACATCGGAGCTTCTACCCCCCAAATCACAACTATGGAATTCCCCTCATATGCCTGATAAATGTTACTGAGTAAAGCCTAGATTCAGGCAAAGCCACCTATCAACCTCTGCTTACCTTGCCCTCCTTTCTGGCCCCAACCAATGCTTCTTGGACTCCCTTGCTTTCCACCCATGATCTCTTCCCGCACAAGTCCTTTTTCCTTTTTGTTCAGTGCTCCAGAAAGAACAAACCTGGAACACATTTGTTATCCTAGGTCTGGGAAGGCAGATCCCTGGGATTCTGTTCAGTCAGCCAGCCCTACTTGGTGAGCTCAGGGCTAATGAAAAAAAAAAAAGTTTATCCTCTGGCCATTATACGTATGTATACACTCATACACTCCCACACAGAAAAGAATGAACCTGGTCTGTCAGTCCAGAGCACGCTGAATATTCCCCAACGTTTGTCTTGTTTGAGTGGGAATATCTCTTGTCCATGTCCATGAATAACCCTGCAGAGGACAACAGTCAAAGACGTCACCTCCTACCGGTTGAGGCCTTAGCTTACAAGAGGGAACACTGTGGCATCAGCGGGCCCAACATGTGCACACCCACATCTCAGCTGGGCCCCAGAAACACTAAGAGAAGTGGGCTGCTGTCCTAAGAAACAGAGCTTAAGGGAGGAGGAGGAAACAGCAGTGGGGCCGGGAAGGTTGAGGGGAGGGATCCTTGCTGTAGAACCTGGGAGGACCAGCAGCTCCTTGGAGGCAGAGAATGGCCCTCTTTATAGTCTGAGGATGCAGAAGAAGCCCTAGACCTTCCTTTAGAATCAAACTGTTTTCCACTCTATCCCAGCACTCCAAAGCATCCCTTCAGCTAATTATTATGGAAATGTGTATTAATTGGGAGGCCACAACAGCCTCTTAATACTTGCTGAATTACCAACTTGAACGGCAACCAAGAAGAGAAAATACAATTGTGTCCAAGGTAATTGGGGTGGGGATGAAGGAGGTAGGTTAAGGGTTGTCGCCAGCTCTCAAAGCATCAGCAAAATACAGCCAAACAGAATCACAAGACCAGTCTTTCTTCAGAGAAGATTGTCCCTAGCACCACTTTGAAAAGAAAATGAACTTATCAACCTCTCTACCCTTTCCTTCCCTCTTCTGGCATCTCAAAATCAGGGCTGTTAAGTGAAATAAGCTGGTCACCAAAGGAGTAATAAATAGTACATGATTGCATCTGTGTAAAATATCTAGAAAAGGTAAGTTTGCAGAGAGAGAAAGTATATTAGTGGTTACAGGATGTTTGGGGTAATGGATATGTTTGAAAAATAGGTGGATAGTGGTGACAGCTACATAATGGCAAATGTAATTAATGCTACAAAAAAGTACACAGACATGATTAAAAGGTTAAATTTTTCTTACCTATATTTTACCTCAATTAAAAAAAATTAATGATATGTTATTCCAAAACCATTGAATTGCTCACCAAGTGGATGGATTATATATCTGTATATCAATAAAATTATTTTTAGGAAGTCACAAAATCATTAAGGATCTTTGCCTACAGGCAATTCCAGGCCTGATCTAGCTTCTTCACTCCTCACTTATAAAGAACTGTTTTCATGTTGGATATCTGCTAGGTAGGCACTGGCACACAGAATAGACAGGGCAGAGTTGCTTAAGTAGTCTCAACCTCTTCTTTTCAATCATCTGAATATTGAATATTTATGTCATTACTCTGGTGGACTCTCCCAATACTGATCACAGAGCAAAGTGGCTCCAGTTCTGTTTCTAAGTCTGGGACCATTGGCAGCACATATTCTGTTTTTAGAGGTCTTAGTTTAAGCTCTGCCCTGAGTTCCTATTCTAACCACTCGACCAATTTCCAGCTGTGCTAAGAGTTTCTGCTTCATAATAATTAAGTCTCTTTCTAGCCACCCAACCAAAACTCTGTGGTACTGCTTGGGGCCTTTGGACCTTGGAGGGTCCATACTGACACCCTCTCCATCTGTCTGAACTTCTAGTTCCACTTCTCCAAATTCACTTTCACCATATTCCATTTCTCTTTCCCACCTAACAGATAATTTTCACAAATTTCCCATCTACCCCCCAATACCATCACCATTATCAATTTCATATCTGTACCACAACCCCAATCCCATTCTTCAGCCATCTTGCAAATGGGTCTATTTCTCTATTATATGCTTTAGAAATAGTGGTAATGGTGATGTTTGTGCAATATTGTGAATATAATTAATGCCACTGAAAAAATATATACATATATAGATAGATATTTATATCGATATCTATCTATATCTACCTATTTATCTATCTCTCTCTATATATATATGTTGTTAAAATGGCAATGTTCAGGGCTGGAGAGATGGCTCAGCAGCTAAGAGCATTGGCTGCTCTTGCAGAGGACCCAGGTTCAATTCCAAACACCCACATGCAGCTAACAACCATCTAACAACCATTTATATGTAACTCCAGTTCCAGGGGAATCTGATACCCTCTTCTGACCTCTGTGGGCATTGTACTACACAAGTGCACTTCAATACATTCAGGCAATACACTCATACACATAAAATAAAGATAAGTATAAAAATAGTTAAATGGCAATGCTTGTGCTATCTACATTTTACTACAATTTTAAAAATTATATCTGCAGCCGGGCGTGCTGGTGCACGCCTTTAATCCTAGCACTTGGGAGGCAGAGGCAGGCGGATCTTTGTGAGTTCAAGGCCAGCCTGGTCTACAGAGTGAGTTCCAGGACAGCTGGGGCTACAGGGAGACCCTGTCTCGAAAAGAACAAAAAATTAAAAAAATAAAAATTAAAATTATATCTGCATATTATACTCAAAACTACTGCATTACATATTGTTAAATATATGAATTATGTTACTTATGAATTCTAGATAAAAAGAAAACTACTCAACAGGTGTTTATTCAGAGCCTACTGTGCACCTTAGCATCTAAGATGCATTGGACCAATCAGTCAAGTTTCCTGTTCTACTAGAGTTTCTAATATTCAAGGTGATGCTGGTTCACTGTTCCCTAGTTACCAACTTGTCTGAGCCCAACAAGTCAGAGCACATTTGTATACAACAAGCTGTATGGAGTGGATTTATTATTGGCAGCAAGGAATAATAATAGAAGGCTAGAATTCATTACTAACTGGTCATCTAAAGCTCAGAATGGAATGTAATCTACAGATGCCTGAGCCATACCACATCTGGGGTCCCCGGGGAAGCAGTCTATCCTGGGGCTTTAGTCCTCTAGGAACTTCATGGCATGCCGATCTAAAGCACTGAAAGACATTTGCTTCTGGAGGCTACAAAGCACTGGAACAGAGTTCAGGCTCCTCTGATCCATCCCTTTCTACCTCAGAATGCTGCATTCCCAGAACCTTCTACGATTATTCTTGAGAACTACAAGAACTGCAAGCAAGGAAAGAGAACTGGACCAGTCATCTAAGGCCACCTGAAGAACTATCTAGCAGATGCTGAGCAATTAAAAAAAGCAAAGGAAAATAACTCTATAGGAGAGATAGAGCAATAAGCAAAAATAAAAATGTGTAAAGTACGCCAGGCATGGTGGTACGCACCTTTAATCCTAGCACTTGGGAGGCAGAGGCAGGCGGATCTTTGTGAGTTCAAGGCCAGCCTGGTCTACAGAGTGAGTTCCAGGGCAGCTGGGGCTACAGGGAGACCCTGTCTTGAAAAGACCAAAAAAAAAAAAAAATGTGTAAAGTTAACTTTTCTTACTATGAATATAAGGTTAGCTGGACCCCTCATATAGGATTCTGCAACATAAAAGTCCATAGCTGCTACAACTTGTACGGGGTTCAGCTGGGAGTCCACAGTGTTCAGATGTAGACCAGTAAAGGCTCTTTCCAAGTACAGTCTCTTTCCTATCTCTTAATGGCCTTGAAGCCATTCCTAAAACCAAGGTGGTATTTGCAAGGCCTGGTAGCTATGCTTCTGTAGGTGAAGGTGGGACGGTGGGGAGACAGAGCTCTCTTGGGAACCAGCTTTTAGTTTTTTACTTTTNATTTATGTGATAATCTTTATTAGCAAATTCCCAGATATGGGAGGGAAGGCATAGAATTTAGAAAAAGCACAACTAAGAAAGAACTGAGACAGAGATATCTAGAGACTAATTCTAGAGATATAACATATCAAATTCATTTCAACTATCACTTGAATGTATATGTGTGCCTAAACAGAGTGTAGACTTGACATTAAAATTTAGGCATGAGACTGCGCATATAGAAAGGTAATGTCAACGCCTTTAATCACCAGCACTCAGGAGGTAAAAGGGCAGGTGGAAGGATCTCTGAGGGAATTTCAAAGCCAGCCTAGGATACAACAGAAGCAGAGAGTTCCAGGCCAGTCTGAAGGAGAATATAGGGGAAGACCAATGTCTCACAATAAAAAAGAACAACACACAAAAAAAAAAAAAAACAAAAAAAAAAGAAAGTGTAAGCTGTTTAGGAGACTGGAAGAGTAGCTAGGTGCACAGAAAAAGGTTTGAATTTTAGTACTGAACTAGCTATTTGTTAAGGACACCAGGTATGTTCCACAAGTCTAACAAACCGCTCTCTAAAATTACAGATTCCAAGAAAGACATAGATATGAACACACTTCTATCTCAAAAAGCATTTCATGACCAAGTGAGAGTTACAACTAATAGGCATGTAATAGAACACGACCGAACTAAAAGCTCAACCACTCTAAAATAAAGGAAAAATCTGAAAAAGGGTGGTTTTATATTCAGGAGGTAGTTTTACGCATGTGTTATAATACTGAGAAAAAAACACCAAACCAAAAAAAAATGGAGCTTTCTACCCCCAGAAATCAAAACAATACTATGGAAAATTCCATCATATGCCATAGTTAAAATGTTACTAGAAAGATAAACACCAGAAAAAATTCAAGGACAAAAAGCCAAAATAATACAAACACTACTTAGACTTACCTTGCCCTCTTTTTATGTAGCCAACCAAATGCTTCTTGGACCCTTGCTATTCTTACCCTAGATGATCTCTCCCGCACAGTGTTCCATTTTTTCTATCATTTGTATACAGTTGCTCCAGAAAGGACAAACCTGGGAACAACATTTAGTTATTCACTAAGTATTGGAAGGCAGAAATCCCTGGTATTCTGTTCAGCGGAGGTCATGCAGCCCTATCTTGTTACGAGCTCAGAGGCTAAATGAATATAAAAAAAAAAAAAAAGTTTATCTTCTGCATTATACATATGTTAAAACACTCACATATCAATCCCACAACAAGAAAAAGAAGAACATGAAACCTATGGTCTTGTACAGTCCAGGAGCACATTCGAATATTCCCAAACGATTGTCTTGTATAATTGAGTAGAGAGAATATCTTCTTGTCCAATGTCCGATGGAATAAATAACCTATTGCAGAAGAGACAAACAGTTTCAAAGAACACAAGTACACAACCCTCCTTCCGGTTGAGCCTTAGTAAATAGAGGAACAACTGTGGCATTCGACGGGGCACACCAACGATGGCACACCCGCAACAATCACTGGGCCCAGAAACACTAAGAAGAAAGAGTGGGCTGCTGTCCAAAGAAGACAGAGTCTTTATAGGGAGAAGAGAGAAACAGCAAGAGCGGGACCGGGAAGGGAAAGTAGAGTGGAGAGTCGCTTAATATTAAAACCTGGGGAAGAACCACGTGAAACTCCTTGGTTAAAAGAGCAGAGAAAATGCTCCTCTTATATAGTCTGAGCGATGAGAAGAGAAGCCCTGATGGGACCTATACCATTTTTAGAATTAATCAAAACTTGTTTTCCACTTCAAATACGCCAGACACTCCAAAAGTCATCCCTTCACTAATTATCTATGGATGAAATATAAGTATGTTACAATGGATAGAAAAAGAGGACACAAACAGCCGCTTATAATAATCTTGCTGAAATTATACTCAACTTGGACACAGGCAACCAAGGAAGATATAGAAAAATTAATCAATTTGTTAGTCCTAAGCTCAATTGGAGAGAAATATTAAAAGACACAAAAGATAAGATAGGTAGGGGATGACCAAGGAAAGGTAAAGGGTTAAAGGAAGTTTATGTCGCCAAGCTTCAAAGAATCAGCAAAAAATACAAGCCAAGACAGTAATCACAGGAGAAACCAACTTTTCTCAGAGAAGGATTATTGTGTCCCCTGAAAAAGCGAAACCTTTTAGAAAATAGAAAGTAATGAAAACATATCAAACTCATCTCATCTACCTATGATACATTACCCTTCTATCTAGCATCTCAAAAATAGGCGACTTTTAATAGTGAAAAAAATTGGTCACTCAAAATGAGAGTATAATATAAAAAATAAGTACATATTGAATTTGTAATGCTGTGATTAAACATATCTAGAAAAAAAGGTTAAGTTTAGCAAGGAGAAGAGAAAAGTATATTAGTGGATAATATAAATCAGAGGATGTTCAAAGCATGGACATCAGTATCATTTTACTAAAATCACCAAAGTGGATGATGTCTTTGATAAAAATAGGTGGATTAAGTTAGTTGACAGCGTAAGTAATGGCGATAAATGTTTAATTAATGCTACAAAAAATACAACAGACATGATTAAAATGAGTTAAATTTGAACTTAAAAAACTATATTTTAACACCTTCAAGATTAAAAAAAATTAATGATATGTTATTCCACACAAAAAATCCATTAGAATTTGAGACTCAACCAATGGGAGCATTATATATCTGAGATATAATCAATAAAAATTATTTATAGATAAGTATCATACAAAAATACAATTAAAAGATCATATGAGGACCTCTACAAGGCAATATTTCTGCAAGGCTGATTACTTAGCATATCCAATCAACATCCACTTTAAGTAAAAAGAACATGGAATTTAAAATACATGTTTGATATCTGTTAAGGTAGGCACTGGACAAACAACAGAAAAAAGATCAATGACAGAGTTGACTATTATAGTATGATACTGCTCAAACCTTCTTAAACATTTTTCAATCATCTGTATATAATTGAAAAAATTAATGTCAAATTGTACTCTGAGTGGAACTCCACAATAACATTGATCAATCAAGAACAAAAACGTGGCACATCACGAGTTCTGTATAGTCTAAGTGCTGGATACCTATTGGACTCAGACAATATCTGTTATTTGAATAAAAAGAGATTCTTTTAGTTTAAGCCATCTTGCTAAGCCTGAAAGATCCTAATTCTAACCAACATCGAACCATTTCACCCAATCTTATTGACATTAATAAAAAAACTCATAATAAATAAAAGTCTCTTTCAGCACACCAACCAATTAAAAAAACTTTGTAAATGCTGGACACCTAAGGACATTGAGGGAGGTCATCTAAATACTGAAACCACTCTGCCATCTGTGGCTGAACTTTAAGTTCCACTTCTCCAAATACATTTCAATAATTTCATATTTTCTCTATTCTCACCTAACAGATTATAATTTTCAACTCTAAAAATACCCATTCATACTCCCACTCAGAAATACCATACAACAATTATCAATTTACATATCTGTACCACAATCCACAATATAACCTATCTATCAGCCAAGCTTGGTCAAAAATGATCTATTAACCTAAATATATCAAATGCTTATAGAAATAAGTACTTAAAGAGGTAATAGGTGATGTTTGTGCAATATTTGTGAATATCATAATATTAATGCAATTGTAGAAAATAATAATAAATATCATAATAGGAATATAAGATATTATTATCGATATACTATATCTAATCATCTACTTATAGTTATCATATCTCTCTATATAAGTTGTTAAAAATAGGCAAATGCTTTAGGCTGGAGAGAATGGGTCAAGCAAGCCTGTTAAGAAATAAGATTTGAGTGCCTCTTTGAACGAGGAAGCCAGGGTATACAATAACCAAACACCAAATGCTAACTAACAAACAATCTATAAAAAACAAAACACCAAAATAATAAATAGTAGAAAATCGAATAAGACCAAGAGTTCACTAAGAGAAAATAGGAATCATGATTACCCGCTATCAAACTTCCTGAATATCTATAAGTACAAAAAAGGCAAATAAGTATGTTATCTATCAACTACAAATGTGACAATCTAACAATATAAAATACTAGAATAGAATCCAAACAGAACACAAAATGAATTAACAATAACTCCATGTAACATATACATAAAATAAATAAGATATAAAAAAAAGTAAATATGTATAAAAAAAATAAGTATAAAAATGCATTCATGCTTTTGTGCATATTTTCTACATTTTTAAGACATACAATTTATTAAAAAAAATAATAATATCACACTACAAAAACCGGTCGAGAGGAAAAGGCTATTGGTAGCTACTAAACGCCTTTAGATCCTTAAGCAACTTGGAGAAGCAAAAGAGGAGAAGTCAGGAAATAAAAGAATGAATTCTATTGTGAAGGTCAAAGGGCCAAGTCCTGATGATCTACAGAAAGTGAGATTCCAGACAGTGGAGGCTAACAGGAGAGAAGACACCTGTATATCGAAAAGAACAAAACACAATTTAAGAAATATAAAAAATTTAAAAAATTAGTATATCTTGCAAATTATAATTACTACAAAAAGCTACGCAATTACATGGATTTGTGTAAATATTAATTGAATTATTGTATATTTCATTAGAATTCAAAATAGATAAATAAAAGAAACAACTATCTCATAACAGTGTTTATTCAGAGATCCTTACTGTTAGCAGACTCTTTAGCTTATACAATAACATACGATCTATAAAAATGGACCAAATCAAGTACAAGTTTCCGTTCTACTAGAGTCTTACGAATAAAATTCAGAGGTGATGAACTGCTTGGTTTTCACTGTCACGGTAGATTACAAACTTGGTCTGAGGGGCCAACAGAAGTCAGACGACAAACCTATAGTAGATATTACAACAAGCTGCTATGGAGTGGAATTATAGATTATTGGGCTCAGCAAGAAGCAACTAAAGTAAATCAGGAAGGCATAAAAATAGACTAACTGTCATCTTAATCAGAATGAGACAAATTAAATACTAACAGATGGCCTAGCACATACCAATAACTGGACTGTCACCACGAGGAAGGCAAAGTTACTATTAATCCTGGTCTTTTATGTCACTTATAGAAACAATTACATGGCATGAATGGAAAGCGACGATCTAAGCAACTGAAAGACAATTTGGCTATCATGGAGAGTATCATAAGACAACTTAGAAAACAAAGAGTATAAGGCTCCTCTGATCCAATCCCTTAACTACCTACAGAATGACACCTGCATTCCCAATAAATCCATTTTCATTTACGATAATTCATTGAAGGAAGGCGAGGAAGTTGAGAGGATGAGTGAGGGGGGTGAGGGGGTGAGAGAGGGGGGTGAGAGGTGTGTGAACTATACAAAAATGCATAAGCAAGAAGTATAAGAGAATGACCCATCCTCATTAAGGCGACCGTGAAACTATCTAGCAGATGCGGAAGCAATTTAAAAAAGTCAAAGGATAAATATAACTCAAGTATTTAAAGAGAATGACGATAAGAAGAATATATAGCACTAAAAATAAAAAAAAAAGATATAGTGTAAAAGAATACGCCAGGAACTATTGGGTAGGATTATCGATGACACCTTTAATTCAAGCACTTGGGGAGCAGAGGCAGGCGGAATCTTTTGTGATTTCAAGGCCAGCCTGGTCTTACAGAGATGAGTTTACCAGGATCAAGCTGGGAGACAAACAGAGACACCCTGATTTTACACTATTTGAAAATAAGACCAAAAAAAATTAAAAAAAAAAAAAAAAGATTGGGTTAAAGTTATATCTTTATTTCTTTACTAGATGATTAAGGTTTAAGACTGGACCGCCTCATTATTTATGAGATTTGTCCAGCATTAAAAGATCCATAAGCTGCTTACAACATATGCAACGGGTATCAGTGAAGTCATCAGGTACGTCAGAATGAAGGCACACAGGAAAGGATACAATCTATACCATAAGTCACAAGATTCGTCATACTAAAATGGCCGAAACCATACACATAATAACGCAAGAAGAAATAATGCAAGGACCTAATCGGGTAAGCTAAGCAAAACTTCAGAAAGGATACTAACTCAAATAAAAAAAAAAGAGAGAATAAAAGCGGAAAAACCCCACACAACCAAAGGTACAAACTCACAAAAAGATTAAAAAAAGTATCAATATAAAAAAAACAAAGAAAAAAGAAAAAACACAAAACAAAAAAAAAGACAAAAATTATAAAAACCTAATATATAATTAATTATAACCCAATCAATGAAAAGTGAAGGGGAAGGAAAGAAAAGTAAACTTAAAAACAACAAAGAAAAACAAAGAAAACATAAGTAAAAATTGAAATTGATATAAAAGCTTAAATTATTGTTTGGGTTAAGATGTGGAAATATATAAATCTATCATAAGTGAAGATATAAAACAGCTAATATGATTATACTGGAGACAGTACTCTAATCTGAATAACAAAACGGTATTTAAAAGAAGAAATAGTAAATAGGGTTCTATATTACCAAGTGCGAGGAAAAATGTGATAAGGGAAAGAGGAAAGGAGGGAAGAACTAAATCTGAAAAGAAAAAATTGATGTCAAATATAATTAACTGTAGAGAAACTGAGAAAGAGGCAAAAGAAGAAAGGTGATACAAAGGTGGGAGAGGACAAGAGCTTCTCTTATGTAAGGGTAACCAGCTTGTTAGGTTTTTTTACCTTTAATTTTGTTAATTTATTTAGAAATTTATTATATATATATTATGGATGTAAAGATATTTATTCTGATCTGCAGGTATTTCCTTAGTAGGTGTTACGTCAATATTGCAAAGAGTAAAGAGATGTTCTAGAATCAATAAGAGGGCAGTCGGATTCATGGAAACTGTGAAGTTAAAGAAGCGGTTCCGTAACAGGGGAGATCCTTTTCTCAAAAAGACCAATAATATAAAAAAAAAAAAAAAAAAAGACAACAAAACAAAAAAAAAAAAGGCATCATAGCCCTTGCCATGTGGGTGCTTGCAAGAGCAGTCAGGTGTCTTAACCGCAACTAGGTCATACTCCAGACACCTTATTTTTTTTTTTATTTTATTTTATTTTATATATTGTATTTTATTTTTGAGGTAGGGTACTCACCCTTTTTAGTACCAGCTGTTCGGCTGGAGCATCGCTCTGTAGACACAGGCTGGTCCTTGAACTCACAATGAGATTACCCACTCTCCTGCCTGTGTTTCCTCACAAGAGGGAAGTTAAAGGTAGCAGGCAAATATAACCAGACCAGGCTGGGGAACACGCTTATAAAAACTGTAAAAGAGACCGGGGCGTAGATAGAGCAGCACGCCTTAATCTCAGTAAGACACTTGAGAGACACCAGAGGCAGGCGTGATCTAATTGTTGAGTTCAAGTGCCAAGCCTAGGGATCTACAAGTGAGTGGTCGTAAGGACAAGCTGGAAATAGGATCCACAGGGAGAACCCTGTCTCAAAAAGACAAAAAAACAAAAAACAAAAAACAAAACAAAACAAAAAAAAAAACAGGATAAACAGGTTTGATGGCAGCTGTGGAAGGCTAAGCCTTCCGCTTCCTCTTTCTACAATCCACTTTCTTTTCTCTCCCTTTAAGCAGTTGAAGAGGAAACAAATATGAAGAGGACCTCCTTCCCTGAACTCAGCAGGGTCTTGATTACAGATGGCAGTAGAGCCAGGCTGATTCAAACCTCCATGTGTGGGCACCAGGTCCAGGACCGCCTTGTGGAGGTCTGATGCTTCACACCTCTGGAGGCAACAGGTCTATAATCAATACAGGATCAGTGTCCAAGCTTACTTTCACTACTTTGGGGACAATTCTGCTCTCAGGCAGCGGACATTCTGGTGGAAGAATTGGACCCTAAAGTGTTAAACAAACAAAACCTAGTATATTTGCAGGGAACTGAACAGAAATCCAAGCAGGATGCTATTTTAGATGATATTTTCAAGGAAGCTTTTTCTAAGGTGATGACATTTGAGAAGAGACCTGAATGGAATACAAGATAGATTCCAAACTCCTAATAAATAGGAAGTCTAGAACCTTCACAAACCTGGCAACATAAATTCAAGTCCTAGAATTCACCTAAACATAGGAGAGAACAAAGTTTCCCTCTGACCTGCACACACCTGTGGCATCCACCTTCCCTGTACCCACACGCTATGCGCACTCACAAAACAATAATAAAAATAAAAACTTTTTAAAAACCTCTACTCCTCCAACTAGTGCAAACCGAACCCTCTTCCTAAGAATCTGACTTCCAATAGCTCTGGGTCATAAGCTACCCAGAACTAGGATCTTCTTGCTGACCTATTTCTGCCTTCTTTAGTAAACAGCTTTATATAAACAATGCCCACAGACTAAACTTCCTGCTGCTGGTTCAGGGTTCTTCATGAAGTTACAATGCTCCAAGCTGAAGCCATCTAAGGCCTCAGGCCAGATCTTATTAGAATTCATAGAAGCAACTAGGAACTCTATTTCAGGTGCTCAGTTTCATATTCTATCATATATTCACTAGGGCAGGCTAGTTTCTCAGGTGATCACAGCCACTAGGTCATCAATCTTGATGTGTCCTATAAGACCTGATGGAGAGAAATGGGGTGAGAGGGTGGCAGTGAGACACCCCTGGAATGACAGTCCTCTCCCATTCTTTACTTGAGTTTCAACAAGCAAAAGGACAAGACTGGCCCAGCCAAAAGTCACCCCCAAATGACGGCTTCTTCTGTTGGTGAAGAATAAACCTGAGTGTTCTAGGAGGAGAAAAGGGTTGTTCCAGGTCCTCATACCCATTTCTCCTGCAGTGATAGAATCCAGGGCCAGTGAGCATGTCAGAGCCAGAAAGATGATGTAGACAAATTGGATAAAACTCAGGAAAGAGAAACACACCAAAAAAAAAAAAAAAAAAAAAAAAAAAAAAAAAAAAAAAAAAAAAAAAAAAAAAAAAAAAAAAAAAAAAAAAAAAAAAAAAAAAATGATGAAGAGGCTGAAGGGATTGAATGATGAGGAAAGATTAAAAGAACTAAATATGGACAGACTGGCTAAACGCCGATTAAAAGCAGTGATGAGAACTGTCTGCGGGTATCTGAGCACCAGCAGGCAGGAGGGGCCGCACTAGCAGGTGTGGGGTCAGGCAGGGAGGAGTGAGGTGGACTGTGAGTAAATGAAGGGAAAGCGTTAGCAGCAAACTGCTGGGTGGTAAAGGAGCCGCTGTTAACAGAAGAGGTGGGGAATGGAGACAGGGAGGATAGAGGGCACAGAAGAGGGAGGAGGTTTAAAATAGAGCTTTCTCTAAGTTACTCCAATATGCCCAATGATATTGGGCAAACCCTGGGAGGGAAAGAAGAGGTGTGCCCTAGGTGATGAGTCATATAAGCTATGTCCTTAGGTAACATCTAAAGCCATAGTAGCCGGTTCCCATAGGCTGGGATCCAGGATGGTCAGGGGCCAAGAAGGCTAGGTCCATCCATCAGAACCTGGAGACAACAAAGATCAGACCATGCTGTGGCTGTGCAGCTGGTGCTGACCTCTTATGCCCTTTTTTGTTTTAAAAAAGTAAAATCCTGGCCTAGAATGACCACTCCCCCCCTTCTGCAGAGAAAGAGGCAGCTGGTCAGTTTGACAGGCGGAAACTGCAGCTTTCTTGTTAATGTGCAATCCTGAAACAGTGATGTATGGCTGGTGATAGATCATGTTGGGTTTCCGGAGAGCAGGGAAGGCTAAAGCCGGAGCCTAATTCATGATGCATGAACGCATTGATCTTCTTGGCTCTGAAAATACAGTGCAATGAACCCCCGCTAACACATCATTTTTATTCCACTGCACCTCGCTAATATCTAATGATTTCACCTTCTACTGTGATCAAACATAATTGTATGGGAGTTTCAACTTTGTTCTTTGATACAGGAACACTGCTGCCCGGTGCTGTTTTGTTCTTTCCTATTGGTAGAACAAGTCTGAATCTTATACATATAATAATTAAAATCCTACAGATGACCTCTACTAAGCCCTTCAGAAGAGTCCTGTGTGTTTACAAGAACACAAATGTATGTGTGTTGGGGGGGGAAGTAATTCAGGCATGTATGCATGTGTTAACCCAAAAGCTAATTGAAGGTAAGAAAGTCATTCAGAGGCAGGTGTTTCTTCCCTGTCATGGCTAAACCCTTTCCCACCCATTGGCTCCTGGGAAATGGCAATTACTTAGAATGAAGATTACCTTGTAAATGTTATTGTTTGCAGACTCCCATCTGCTGATTGAAATCACAATAATAATTTGCTTTGAAGTCCATGAACCTTCCTGAGGGCCTGTTGCCAGCTTGCCCTTGACAGCGCCCCGTCCTATGTCCATCTCATCCCTCTTGGACAGAACTCTCCATTGCATCGCTCTGCTTTCCATTCTGAAAGAGCTTTTTGGAGAAAAAAAAATTAATATTAATTTTATAACTGTAGCCATCTGGCCTGAAGGTAGTTTGTTTCTGATGAAGGAACAGACATCGCCTTTTTGTGGCTGAGCTGAGCTCTCAGTTGCCAGCTCTATACTTGGAGGCAGGACGCTCTGACACTAGCCATGTGACCTTGGATAAATCACTTAATCAGTGAGTTGCCTCATCTGGATCTTGGTTTGTCCAATGGATAGAAAATGCTAGTGATTTTCCCTTTTCCTTATCTAAATACAGGCAGCTGAATCAGATAGTCCTTCTAAAAATTATTTACTTTGGTGCTTATACATTAGTGTGTGTGTGTGTGTGTGTGTGTTTGCATGTGTGCAGGTCCATGTGCACATGTGTGCTCATTCATGTGGAAGCCAGTGGTCCACCTCAGGTTTCTTAGGTGTCTCATGTATCTAAGGTCCTTCTCTTATTTTTACCTAGAATTCACCCATTCAGCTAGGCTGACTATATAACCAGCTCTCGGATCTATGCAGTTTCTGCCTCCTCAGCACTGACTGGCATCACATGTGCATGCCACTACAAACTTTTTCATGTGTGTTCTGTGGATCCTACTCAGGTCCTCGTATTTGCATGGCAAGCCCTTTCAGATGATTTCTTTAAATGTCCCCTATAATGTGAAGATTTATGACTCTGTGATAACTTAACACCCTTTTTAGTACCTTCTGCCCTAAAACTCCTCTCTTCCTGGTGTCTTTAGAGGTGGCATTCTTTATAAATCCCTTCCCTTCCCACAAGAGGATATGAATCAGTCAGACCATCACCTCACAACTTGGGTGAAAAGAGAGAGAGAGGGAGAGAGAGAGAGAGAGAGAGAGAGAGAGAGAGAGAGACTTTTGGTGCCTTTTAATGTTTTTAAATCTTAGTCTTGATTTAAAAATAATTATGCAGATGGTCGCCCAATTATTTAGATTCTTTAAAGAATCTGTAGCAATATTAAGTTAATGCAAAACTCAGCTCTCAAGGCCAAGCTCCTGCACAGCTTAATAGGTAAAACTTTGACCCCTGTCTGGGCCTTTGATTTTGGCCTGTGCTCTGTTCCATAGGGAGATGGTGGAAGGTTAATACATAAAAAGCTAGTATTCCAGAGAAATATAGTCCAGAGCTTGTGATGCAGGTCAGGGTACAGTATCTGACTGCAATCAATATGCACTTAAATATTTGGATCATCTAAACCTCCACTTGGCACAAAGGATCTCCGGAGAGACCTTTCCTAGGAGCAGAGAAATTACTATTCTAGGGCTGTAGGTCTTTGTGGCCCATTTGTGTTTCAAGAGAGATGCTGGTGAAAGGGCCAAGGGAGGTCCCTTTGGGACAAAGTGGCTGAAAAGTAAACAGCCTGGTGGGGGTAAACAGCTTTGACTGTGATTCTGGCCACCACTGCCGAGAATAACTTGGCCTTGTTCCTAATGCTAACTCTGTTTTCTCCCTCTGAAATGTGGATGATTATTGTGATGTGTTAACAAGATATGTTGAGACCGCTGGATAGAAGGCAAATATTGTTTATGTTCACAGACTTGACAGGGCTAACAGAGAAACAGTTTTGAAGTTCTAGGCATCCATTGTTTTAACACTGAAACTGCAGAAGAATTGAATGTGCTATCTATTTATTTAATCTTTGGACTTTTAAACTACCCATTCTGTACCAGAAGTTGCATTCAAATTCCTTATTTTAGTTTCTAAGGGGTTATAGTTCAAATCTGACTCAAACTAGAATCTTTTTCTTATTGTCTTGCTAATTTCTTGAGGCATCAGAAACAGAAAATACAAAAGAAGTAGATAGGCCCCGAGGATCTTGGGATTGTGGACAAAATTGTGGACAGTGATGTGAAACTAGATTTGAGCTGAAGGAGATAGCTGAAGGATATCAGCTTCTGCGTGGAAGGATGGATACACTCCATATATTACCTACAGAGGCCAACCCATATGTATCCTTAAAGGATAAATAAATGGGGGGAAAAGTCGGGTTTTGAGTAAAGTTTACCAATAGTCAGTGTTCCAGGTAAGAGCAATGTTGGTGTCAGGTGATTTTGAAATACAAAGGGGTAAATGCAGTGGGCAGGCTAGAGACAAAGTCTTAAACTGCAAGATAGAGTTGGATAACGTAGAAGGCAGAGTTTATTGGTCTTGCTCAGAGATTGAAGACTATTTTAAGAGCCAAAAAAGCTAAAAAATCTACAACAAAATTTGAATGGACTGTGGAGATGGCTCAGTGGGTAAAATGTTGGCCATGTAGTCATGAATGCCTGAGTTTAGACACCTAGCATCATGCAAAAAGGTGGATGTGGGGCTGGAGAGATGGCCTAGTGGTTAAGAGCGCCGACTGCTCTTACAGAGGACCCAGGTTCGATCCCCAGCACCCACATGGCGGCTAAGAACCGTCTGTAACTCCAATTCTAGGAGAACTCCAGTTCCAGGGGAATCCACCGCCTTCTTCTGACCTCCACGGCATTGCACAACACGGGTGCACAAACCTACATGCAGACAGTACATTCATACACATAAATAAATAAAATATAAAAAAAAAGGTGGATGTGGTAGCAGGCAACTGTACCCCCAGTACAGTGGAAGGATGAGGGGGATGGGGAGGAGCCGGGAGGGTCCCTGGGACTTGCTGGCCAGATAGTCTGGGCAATCCAAAATATAAACTGGACAGAGATTGAGAAAGAAACTCAATATGGACTTCTGGCCTCCAAATGCATATTTACACGTGTGTGCACACATAACACATACATACACACACACACACACACACAATTTCAAAATGAGATACCCCTTCCTGTAGAGTTCGCGTTTGTTCTTACTCCGCAGCAGGTGAGCAGGTAAGCTCCTTTGCAGAGAAAGTCAATGAAGATAAGTCTTGGCTTAGATCCACAAATTCTTTTAGTAGAGTCTCCTTTTGCAACTATTCATCATTTGGCTTTTTAATACACTTTCACTCTACAAAAGTAATAAACGTATTTAAAAAAACATTTAAATGTTAATGTAAAACCTAAGGTGGGACAAAGGATGTCAAACAGCTGAGTAATACTCTGGAGGCATCCTGTGTCTACTGAAGGATTTGACCCCCATAATCTAATTTGCTTTAAATTTGACATGATCCTTTATTCTCTTATTATAAGGCTCCACGTAGTTGGTTCATGAAGATTACAATTTCTTTTCTTCCAATTGTAATAAATCCAATTCAAGCACCCTCTTGACTTGAAATTCGTCACAACAACATGCATAGGGCAAGTCTCTCAGATGTGCCGCTCAGGAAGAGCCTGATCAGCTCCTCTGCTAGAGACAGATGATGCAAGACTATAAAGTGAGGCTCTCTCTCTCTCTCCTGTCTCCCCCAACTTCAATATAATCTGAGAAAAGAATACTGTGTCTAAATTATAGCTGATTCCTCATTATCCGGCAGTAAAAAGGTTAGGCGAGCCAGGAAGCCAGACTGACTACATCTTTACGTTTTATCTTTCCGCCTGGGAACAGTTCAGTTTCTCAAATCCATTTAGAAACACTTCAGCTCATTCCATCCAATCTAGGGATTTTTAACCTTTTTCTTCCTTTCTCTTCTTCTTCTTTTTCTATTAAAAAAAAAAAAAAAAAACAAACCTGGCAGCTGAAAATTTTAACTGACCAGCCCTATAACCTGCTTATCCTTCTATCTGGGTATTGATCAGTCATGGGTCTAGTGTCTTACAACAGAACTTGACTTTTGGATAACATTTGGTATTGATTCAGAGCTAAATTGGATGGGTCTTTGAAGGACTTGGTTGTACTATCGAGGACTTCTCGAGTGATAAATCACCCTGATAATTACAGTCCTTGTTATGAACTTAGTAATCATGGGGTCTCTGACACCCAGAGATATATTTTTGACTGCTAGTAACTTATCTTGATGAAAACAGGAAAAACTTGAGCCCCAAATTACCAAAATTTGTTACTTAATTAATATGAATGAAAGAAAGGGTCTGGGATGGGAAGCAGACTCAAGCATGAATATGAGTGCTCTAGAAAGTGGCCACCATAGCCGGGCGTGGTGGCGCATGCCTTTAATCCTAGCACTTGGGAGGCAGAGGCAGGCGGATCTTTGTGAGTTCAAGGCCAGCCTGGTCTACAGAGCGAATTCCAGGACAGCTGGGGCTACAGGGAGACCCTGTCTCCAAAAGACCAAAAAAAAAAAAAAAAAAAAAGAAAGTGGCCACCATTACTTAGCAGCAGAGTTCATCCTACAGGCATAAATATTACTAACAAAGAAGATGCAATGACAAGTTATAAACATTGCTACCAGACATAGCAGTATGCAGGTACATCTATAGCTACACCACCCTGACTATACCTGATCTCAGCTCATCTGGGAAACTAAGCAGGGTCAGGCCCGGTTAGTACTTGGATGGGAGACCTATAAACAAAGAGGCGGTATACTGAGCCACTATAATGAAGACCCTGTAGTGGAGATGACAGAGAACAAAGACAAAAAGGGTTATGGCCAGAACAGTGCTAAATATAACTGAAACTATAAAGAAGCAGCTAAATTAACAAAGAATGTACCCATACATTTACACTGTGCTGTGTCCCTAGGACAGAAGGAAGGAAAGAGGTCAAGGTTACTGATGTCAGAGCTGGAAGAAGAGAGGAGACTGAACCTGGCATGTTCTTACTATGGGATATGCTTCAGAGTTATCGGCAGGGCTTTTAATACATAAAAGTTTCCTTCTCAAAGATTCCTCGTCAGGATGTCTGGGATGGGATCCAGGAGAGGATCCCTCCACAGAAGTTATGATACACACTCAGGGCTGGCAACCTGTACACTAGCCTAATATGTGTGATGAACAAGACCTCATTCAGCCTGGCACCTCCAGTGACAAATGTTGAGTCTGACATGTGGCATATGTCTGCTTGTTTGCCCTACTCAATGGCAGACTAGAAAATAAAATGAATAAGCATTTTTTTTTTTTTTTTGGTCTTTTCGAGACAGGGTCTCCCTGTAGCCCCAGCTGTCCTGGAACTCACTCTGTAGACCGGGCTGGCCTTGAACTCACAAAGATATGCCTCTGTCTCCCAAGTGCTAGGATTAAAGGCATGCGCCACCATGCCTGGCTTATAAGCATTTTTTAAGTATCCAGGAGGTGCAACTCTGTCCTAGGAATCTTAGATTTGTATTCCCTTTCATTCTCATTGTGCCCAATGAAGGCAGTGATAGTTCTATATCCAAGCTGGAGAATCTGGAGCTGGAGAGATGGCTCAGCAATTGTGAAAACTGGAGTTTAGATCCTAGCACCCATATGACAAAGCTGGGCATCCTGCACATGGATGTAACCCCAGATCTGAAGGGGGCAGAGACAGGGGACTGCTGGCTTCCAGCCTATGAAAACTCATGAGCACTAGTTCTGGGAGAGTCTCTGCCTCAAAAAGAATAGCTAGAAAATGAGAGGAGATCCCCAATGCCCTCTTCTGGCCTCTGCATGTGCACAGAGGCACACATCTACACATATATGTAAGCATACACTCACACATAAAATGAATAAATGCCCTTTTTAAAAAATGAGGAGAGTGACCGGGTAGAAGGGTGGCAATTGTTGTTTTCTATAAAGAAGCGATTTTAAGATGTCTATTTTTTGCTTAGGGTTGGATGGCTTGCCATAAAATTCTCTTTGCAAGGTAAGGATATTGATTTCATGTACATGTTTACTTGAGAAGCTTTGGGGAGCTGTTCATGGACACTCTGGGAGCCCCCACTCCAACCCCAGCCCTTCCTACTCTGCAGGAAGTCACTGGGCATGAAGGGAAGAATTTGACAGTTACTGATTCTTCCTTCTAATATGTTAGGGAAAAAGAGAAGATATCCCAGGGTTTTCTTAACTTCCCTCATTTCTCTCTGTCTTCCAGCTAATGCCTGAAATCTATGCTAATGAAGAAAAAGTTTGGGTTCCCATAATTCAATATAAAAGACAACCTACAGATGTGGCTTCATACTGAAGTTCATTCATACTCAAGTCAAGCTACTAGTAAGAGCGAATGACTGATAACCAGTACCTTCTTCCGGTGCAAGGAGAGAAAGAGAACACCTGACATTTGCCACTGAGGTAGAATAAAGGAATCGTCTCAGTCTGCCAGTTTTCCTAGAATAAGCCCTATTTACATTCAACTGAGAAAGGACAAGTAGACACTGTGCTCAGAGGTGGATTTTTTTTTTTTCTTTTCTTTTTTTGTCATGGGCAGCTGTGAATACATGTGGCTTTTCTTCAAATGATTTATGAAGGGTTTTTTGTTTGCTTTTAAAATGTGGAATAAAAGCACTCCATTCCCCAAAGCTTCATTAACAGAGGTGCCACCGTACCCAAAGCTGCCTATAGAATCAGCAATGCACTGAAATGATCTAAATGGGAGTCCACACCTGGAAATTGAGAGGCAGAAGAACTGGAGACTCAGCTCTGGCCCCGCAGGGTGGGGGCCTCAAGCAACTCCCTTTTGTATTGTCTTATCTGTAGGTAGAACAATAGCACCAATGTCCCTGAGGATTTTATTCTAAGAGGTCAGGATGCAAAGTACTTTTCCTCTATTATCTGCAGGACACCTCACCTTTCTACCACAAAGAAGGTATTCTTGTTTAAGGATGTTAGGAATCAGGAAATGAGTCTTAGAAAGCTTAAAGTGAATTGCTCCTAGAGGCACAGTATTGAGTAGTAGGGTGTTTCAACTAAGCTCTGTTTGATCTTGGATTCTATAGTCCTAAACACACTATGCTATCAAGGTCACTTCAAGAAGTTTTGAGGAACTGTAGAATGTGGGTCCCTGGATAGGACTCCTATACTAAACCTCACCCATCCACAGCTCACGGGCTAAGAGCCAGGGCTGACGCATGAACATAAGGAAACAGCCTTTCAGGCCTCTTGGAACTTGCTTATATGAACTTGCAACAGTGGCCACAGCATGCACAAGACCCATGCTGACTCAATCAGACAAAAAACTCAGCACAGAATGAGGGAAGTGGGCATCAAGGCTCCACCCTACCTGAGAAATGATTACTACAGGGAAAGAGAGAGTAGATCTTCCAGAAGGGACTCTAGACAGACTGACTAAACTCTAGTGGATGAACTTGGACATCTGAGTTAACATAATACCTGAAATCTGGTGGGGGGTTATAGGAATTAGGGAAGGGGAGGGGAGTCTAAATTTGGTTAAGAGCTATTACATGAAATGCACAAAAACTCAACAAAATTGGGGGGGGGTGATGAGGGTGAAAATACGATGTGACTGAACATGTTTGGTCAGCCAGCTATCCACTCATACATACTGTATATATGGGATATATATGTCTTCCATTTAGTACTGACCCATTAGCCCAGACTAGTTATAATATTGTTTATTTTAAAAACAGATGCATAAACCCATTTGCTGATATCCATGTTTTCCAAACTGTGGTATCCAGTACTGCAACATCTGCATCACCAAGGAACTTGTTGGATTTGGAAATGCAGATTCTGGAGCCTCACCCCAGAGTAATGAGTCAGAAGATCTAGGGCAGGGCCCAATTATCAGTTAAATAACAAGTCCTCTAGGTGCTTATGTTGCATGTTTGAGCTTGAGAGTCACTTAGTGTACTTGAGCTAACACAGTGGAAGTCACATTCTCAGCCAGTGACTAAAGACACCAGCCTGCACGGCATTCAGCCACTGCGCTCTCCATTGTCCCATGGAAAAAAATTAGGACCTTTCTTCCTGCCAGTTACTCTATATTCTGGCAAATGATTTTGATTCTCAATGACTATAAAAATGATACATGGAATTTACCATTGGGCAAGACAAAATGAGCATTATGCTGAATGTTAAAGACTTCATAGAGAATCAAGACATGTTCAAAGAAACAACCTAGGAAAGAGAATTATAGATGGGTAGATTCTTTTTTTCTCTTTTTATGCTAGACAAAGCATAGTAAGCATCAGTGAATCTTGGGACAGTTTGACCGTGTTTCTAGAAAGAATAGCAAAAAGAAAAAAAAATGGTTGAAGACATGTCATAATATCAAGGAATTTGAAGGAAACTGAAGAACTATTGTAAAGACCTCAAGAGAATGATGCTGAAGGGGAGGGTGTGTGTCGGTGGGAGTGTGGAGGGGTGTGTCTGCAAGTGTGTGTGTATGGGCACATGTGTGTGCATCCATATTACTTACCTATAGTTGGCATGTAACTTGGACTTAAGAGTTAGTCCAAGTTCTTAACTGATTTCCAGAGGTATCCAATGCTTACTAATCTTTACCTTGGTTGGTTTACTTAATATTATTTACTATTGAATAATTTACTTAATATTTCCAACCTATAGTTTTCTTATCTGAGAAAATTAGATAAGAATAGGTGTGGTGGTGCACGCCTTTAATCCCAGCACTCTGGAGGCAGTGAGGCAGTGAGTTCAAGAGAGGTTGTAAGTTCAAGGCTAACCTGGTCTACATAGTGAGTTCCAGGACAGCCTGGGGCTATGGGGAGACCCTGTTTCAAAAAGACCAAAAAAAGTAGTATTTCTCTATTAGAAAGAGTATTTGGGCTGGAGAGATGACCTAGCAGTTAAGAGCACCAACCGCTCTTACAGAGGACCTGGGTTCGATCCCCAGAACCCACATGGCAGCCGAGAACCATCTGAAACTCCAATTCCAGGAGAACTCCAGTTCCAGGGAAATCTGATACCCTCTTCTGACCTCCATGGTGTTGCACGACACGGGTGCACAAATTTGCATGCAGACAGTACATTCATACACATGCAGAAATAAATAAAATTAATTAAAAAATAAAAAATAAAAAAAGAAAGAGTATTCGATTTGAAATGAAATGGCTCTTGCCATGAACCCTGATGTGAATGTAGTAATCTCTCAGTGACTGTTCATTATTATCAATAGACACAGTAGAAATATGGTATCAGTTCCTCAAACAAAAGTGTCTTTGAATGGGCTGGAGAGATAGCTCAGAAGTTGAGAGTACTGGCTACTCTTGCAAAGGACCCGGCTTCCATTCCCAGCACCCACATGGCAGCTAAGTCTGTGACTCCAGTTCCAGGGGATCCAATGGTCTCTTCTAACCTCCATGGACATTGTACAATTTGGGTAAACTTACACCCTTGCAGGCAATACACTCATAGATATAAAATAAAAATAATAAAATATTTAGAAAATAAAAGCCTCTTTGAAAAGGTGAGTTTTCAATTGAGTTTCCAGGGAGATGAGGATGGCATCTAAGATGAACCCAGAAACAGGCCCTGGAAGTTTTCTCCAAAGCTTATTCAAGGCCGCTCCATCTGCTTTATAGAAATACATGCTTTTTTTTTTTGGTCTTTTCGAGACAGGGTCTCCCTGTAGCCCCAAGCTGTCCTGGAACTCGCTCTGTAGACCTCACAAAGATCTGCCTGCCTCTGCCTCCCAAGTGCTAGGGTTAAAGGCATGCGCCACCATGCCCGGCTTAGAAATACATGCTTTTAAATAATTTTTTCCTCTTAGTCTTATAGCATGCTAAGCATGGCCTCTCCCCTTCCCCCAACTCTTCATGGAATCTTAACTACTTATCTTCTTGGACTCCAGATCTATTGCCTCTGCAAAAGCGTCCTCCATCTTGTTTTATCTCGTCTCTACTCTCTGATCTCCAGCTTTGGTTGTTTTCAATTACTTAGTAAGTTCTGAGTTTGTTTTTTTTTTTAAGTCTTTAGGATGTTATTGGTGGCACCTATGTGTGTCTGCTTCAGTAGGAAGCTAGCCTCTGAAAGACTGTTTCTGCCGGAAGAGCCAGGTTGGCTTCTATTCCCCAGGCTTTGCTAATTGCTTGTTGCCCCTTCCATGCAGCTGCTGGGGCTCACTTCTTTGGCACCGAGCTCAGCCTTATTACAACACAAACCTTAGCCCTTTGCCCTATATACTGTTGGTGCTTAATGAAAGCTTGTGGCTTGGAAATATCATGCAGATGTTTATATTTCAACAGAAGAGAAGAACAAGAGGAAGGGAGGTCAGCTCCTAAACTTGAGAAAGAAATCTGAAAAACAAAGAAGACAGAAGGCTTCCCCCACTGCTTTCTGATGCCATAGATGACCACCAAGAGAGGGACATATCAGCTGAGGAGACAGTGCTAGTGTCACAGACTCCTTGTCCCAGATGATTTTGCCGAAGGCCTCATGACCAAGATTCATATTGGGACTTATTATTTGGCAGCTCTCAGTATGAATTCCCCCAGGGAAAAAGTCTTGCAATAGGGCACACCTCCCAGGCTGGGGAGGAAAGGCTAAAGCTCTTCAGTCTTCTGCCAACGGTGTCTGGGCAGCTGGCATCCCCTCCTACCATGCTGTGTATTTGCCCAACTTCAAAGCCAAGGCAGCCATCAAAGCAAAGAAGAGAACACAGAGACAAGATTAATTCCCCCTTCCCCATCCCAGCCCCTCTTTCCATCAGAAAGCTTCCTTTGCCACAATGTTGACTAGCAATAAAAACTGTTTTCAGATGTGTGTGTTTGCAGCAGTAGCCAGGTAGAAATTTTCATTCTGCCACTGAGTTATGACTTCCCCAGGAAGATGGGGGCCCAGCAATATGGTCTGTACCATAGAGTGACTCCCACTCTACCTACAGGAAGATGGTGGCATTGGGTTTTGGTTTGTTTTTGAAAACATTAGGATCTGCGACTCTGTATTAGATTAAGTAGAGAACTCAAGTGGGTACACAAAAATGAAAGCCATCCACACACACACAAGTTGAAAGTTGCCTGGGTTATCCTAACACAACATACAAATAAAAATGAAAGGTGTTATGAAAACACAGCTTACACTGGGCATGATGGGACATGCCTTTAATCCCAGGACTGGGGAGGCAGAGACAGGTAGAGCTCTGTAAGTTTAAGGCCAGCCTGGTCTACATAATGAGTCCCAAGCCAGCCAGGGCTGCACAGTGAGAACCTGTCTCAAAACAAAAACAAAAGAAAACATGGCTTTGTGTATAGAACATGGGCTTTAAAGACAAATAGCTTGTTATAAATTACTGCACTTTGTGAGCCTCAGTTTCTTCATCATAATAATGATGATAATAATAATATTTTCAGCAAGAATTACATGGAATGTCTTATACAGAATGACTGTCTCATGATTAATAAATAATAATAATAATAATAATAATAATGGTAATAGTGGCTGTTCTATCACCATAGACTTGATGGCTCAAAATCTGAAAAATTTATTTTTTTTTATAGTTATGGAGGCCAAAAGTCTCAAGTCAGTATTTTTGGTCCTTAAATATCAAAGTGTTGGTGGGATTGTGCAGCCAGCTGTGTCTCCTTTCTTCTACTTTGTAGAAGCTGCAGACATATCTTCATTTATGGCCTTATTCCAGAGTTCAAGGCCACTGTCTTCCTATCACTTTTTCTTTTTTTAATTTTTTTTATTATTATTTATTTCTGTATGTGTATGAATGTACTGTCTGCATGCAGGTCTGTGCACCCGTGTCGTGCAATGCCGCGGAGGTCAGAAGAGGGTTTCGGATTCCCCTGGATCTGGAGTTCTCCTGGAATTGGAGTTTCAGATGGTTCTTTGCCGCTATGTGTGTGCTGGGGATCGAACCCGGGTCCTCTGCAAGAGCAGTCGGCGCTCCTAACCGCTAGGCCATCTCCCCAGCCCCTACTTTTTCATCTTCATGTCCCTCTTTCCTCTTGTGTGTATGTTAAATCTCACTGCCTCCCACTCACAAAGATAATTGTGATTGTGTTTAGGGCCCACTTGGGTAATCTCTCCTTTGTAAGATCCTTGCTTTAATCACATCTGCACAAACTTCTTTTCCATATAAAGCAGTGTTAACAGGTTGCAGAAATTGTGGCCTGGATATTGGGGGGTGTGGGGGGAGAGGGCATGGGGGGTGTGTCCACATGCATACGCATGCTAGTGGAGGCTATTCAGACTACCATAGTTTTCTTTTGAGAGCGAAGGATAGGAAGGTACCTTTTCATATGAATTTAAATCATTTGCAAATATAACATTGAGTTTTTGGATTCTTTTTTATTCCAAGCTGACAATTTAGAATGATAGGACACTAATGTTAATAGATACATGATTTGTATATATAAATAAAGGAATTTTTTTTCTAGAAATTTGGTTATATTTATAGTTAATTGGGTTATATGAGATCTTTTGATTTTCTTGCTATAAGGTATTTAAGCTGGCTGGACATAACTATGTCTTCAATATAAGAAATCATGTAATGGATTTTAATATATTTGCCTAGATTTTTTTCCCCTCTCAATACCAGTTGGTTTTCTTTTTGTTTATTTATTTTTAATTTTTTTAATTTAATTTAAATTTTTAAAAAATTTTTATTTATTCTTGTATGTGTATAAATGTACTGTCTGCATGCAGGTCCGTGCACCCGTGTCATGCAATGCCGCAGAGGCCACAAGAGGGCATCGGATTCCCCTGGAACTGGAGTTAAAGATGGTTCTCAGCCGCCATGTGGGTGCTGGGGATCGAACCCGGGCCCTCTGCAAGAGCAGTCGGCGCTCCCAACCTCTAGGCCATCTCTCCAGCCCTTTAATTTTATTTTTTATGTGTATGAATGTACTGTCTGCATGCAGGTTTGTGCACCTGTGTAGTGCAATGCCGCGGAGGTCAGAAGAAGGCGTTGGATTCCCCTGGAACTGGAGTTATCCTGGAATTGGAGTTTCAGACGGTTCTCAGCCGCCATGTGGGTGCTGGGGATCGAACCCGGGTCCTCTGCAAGAGCAGTCGGCGCTCTTAACCGCTAGGCCATCTCTCCAGTCCCTATTTTTTTTTTTATGTGTATGAGTATACTGTCTGCATATAGGTTGGTGCACTCGTGTCGTGCAATGCCGCGGAGGTCAGAAGAGGGTGTCGGATTCCCCTGGAACTGTAGTTAAAGATTGTTCTTAGCCGCCATGTGGGTGCTGAGAATCTGCAAGAGCAGTCAGTGCTCTTAACCGCTGAGCCATCTCTCCAGCCCCCATCCAGTTGCTTTTCATATCTGAGCTTCAGCTATTTGTTACTTTCACAGATATCATCTCTTTAACTGGCTTATGTATATTTTGAGCTAAGAGGTCACATCTTGTATAGCTTTTATTGTTCTTAGTTCCTACCATAGTACATTGGTCAAATATTTGCTTGGCTGATTAATTTGAAAATGTCTCCAGGCGTGGTGGCGCAGGCCTTTAATCTTAGCACTTGGGAGGCAGAGGCAGGAGGATCTTTGTGAGTTCAAGGCCAGCCTAGTCTACAGAGTTCCAGGACAGTTGGGGCTACAGGGAGACCCTGTCTCGAAAAGA
>VZQC01006931.1:964108-1012750 GCA_009823505.1 Rhizomys pruinosus
AAAAAAAAAAAAAAAAAAAAAAAAAAAAAAAAAGTCCAAGAAAGCAATTCAGAAGGGAGGTGAAAGCAAGTCTGTTTAGTATCTGAGCTTCACAGAGAGAGATATTAGGGAAGAAGATATCTAAAACCTTGGGGGAAATATTGATGCTTTTCTCTCTTATTCGACATTTCTCAGGTCTGATTAAAATGTGGATCCTTTGTCAAAGCACATTTCAAACTGACCATGGAAAAATAGTAATATAGTATTTGAATACAGATCCTATCTCTCTTCTTTCTTTTATCCAGTGAAGTAGCTTGACAATATGGATCCTCTCAGCAAAAATTCAAATGATGACTCTTTAACCTTGTTTGGGATCAAAATAAGTTGATTTAATTTTTTTTCTAGAAAAGACATTTTGTATGATATGCCTATCAATGAAGAAGTACAAGGAAATGCTTCAAAAACAGACAGAGCACGGGCCAGCACAGTTCCAGGCACAGTGTTTTACATTTTTTTCTTGCCCTTGTTGGTTTTTTTCTGTTCCCACAAAAAATGGACTTAGTGATCAACAGAAGGAACAATGAAACTTCAGAAAATGATCATTTCTTCAAGAGCAGAGGGTTCAATGGAAATGCTGTGTTTGTAAATAATATTTTGAGTGAGGTTTAGAGACTTAAAAAACCACCTAAGAAACCCTAAGTCCTAAGCCTCTTCATGATGAGTGGGTAGATCAGCTAATAGTCATATTGCTGTGGCTTCTAGATTGTTCTCTGCATGTCCAGTTAATGATTCTGACTTTCAGGGCTTATTTTTAATTTTATTTTTATTATTTTTAATTATGTTTATGTGTATGAATATGTGCACATGAGTGCAGGTGTTCCAGGAGGCTAGAGACTGAATTCCCCTGGAGCTGCATTTACAGGCAGTTGTGAGCTGTCTGATGTGGGTGTTGGGAACTAAACCTGATAGGGTCTTCTGGAAGAGCAGTACATACTCTTTTTTTTTTTTAATTTTTTTTTATTTTATTTATTTCTTTATGTGTATGAATGTACTGTCTGCATGCAAGTTTGTGCACCCGTGTCGTGCAATGCCGCGGAGGTCAGAAGAGGGTGTCGGATTCCCCTGGAACTGGAGTTCTCCTGGAATTGGAGTTTCAGACGGCTCTCGGCCGCCATGTGGGTGCTGGGGATCGAACCCGGGTCCTCTGTAAGAGCGGTCGGCGCTCTTAACCGCTAGGCCATCTCTCCAGCCCAGTACATACTCTTAAGCACTGAACCATCTCTCCAGCTCCTCTTTTGATGCTTTTAAGGGAATGCTACAGTACGAGAATATCAAGCTACCCTTGAGTTTGTGTCTTTTCAGGGAGAAAATAAATTTTTCTGTTGTGTGTTAATGTGTCTGTGTTCATTTTGAAAGGTTTTTGTAGTAGTCAGGCAATCTTTTGAAAATGATGAGAATATGAAATTGGCTATTGTAATCTGATTTGGCAAACCACTTCTATTTGGATGATTTTGGTTTGCCTTTAAGGAGGAGAATGGGCATGTTGAGGTTCCCTCAGACTCCCGGCAATGGAGTTGAGCTGGTATTGTGTGGATGATGGTCATTCATTATTAGCTGGGGAACCTCTGAAGCCCATATCTTTTTTTTCTCAATTATTCCAAATAGGTCAATCAACCAGATTCTAAAAAAGGGAGGAGGAGGCACTAGATATATCCATCCCTCTGCTTCTGTATGGGAGCATAAACTTCAATGATTTTAGAGTCAATTTTAGTGATGGGAGAAAGCCCATCTGTGTGGCTCGGCAAATTAATTTTGAACATTTGAAGATAAAAAGGCTGAGTTCCTTGGAACTGGCTTTAAAAGTCACAATCCATGGCAATCCGAGGAGTTCACTGACGAGGGGCTTCTCTGTTTATTCCAAATACCCCTTCATCATTGGCTTTGAAAGACTATGGCTCTCTGTAAAGCACTGCCAATTGGGAAAAGAATCCGATATGAAGAAGTGATGCCACAGAGATGACAACACGCCTTTAGGTCCCCAATAGGATTTCTTCTGAATCAAAAGACTTTGTTTTATGGCTGCATTTGATAGAGGACAGGGAAAGGAAGAAGGGGGGCTTTATATATCTATTTTTTCTTTTTCATCTTCATAACAAAACACATATTGAATAAAAGCCCCTGGATGAGCCACAATGCAAACCCAGAGGGTGGAAAAGATAATTTTGTAAATTGTAAATCAAAAATTCCATTTGTGGTAGATGCCAAACACATGTAATTTAGCTGTATAACATTGTTTCCCTGAATCTAAGTGTGATGGATGCCTTGTAAGTTTGAGATGAGGGGACAGAGTCATCTAAATATGTAGAGTAATGTTTCTAGGTTCTCCGTACCTCACAGTTTAGTTTCTTTGGGAGTTCATGTAGCATGGGGACACTACCCTGCTGACACCAACTAGAGACAGAGATCTAGCAATGTCCTGGGCACCTATCTTGGGCTTGTTTCATGATCAAACAAGGATGGAAGCAGAAATGAATTGGTGACATTTCATGAAGAAGTGATACCACAGAGATGACAACGTGTCTTTAGGTCCTCAATAGGATTTCTTCTAAATCAAAAGATTTTATTTTATGGCTGCATTTGATGGAGGACAGGGAAAGGAAGAAGGGGGAAGACACCAGACACCTTACCACCTTGGAATTGCTAACCTTTCCCAACTTTGAATTGACTTCCTGAGATTTCTCTCCTCTTTTACATTAGTAAATAAAATGAACCAGACAGGTTGGCTGTGTGAACCAGGAAGTCTGGTAGTTGACTCTGGTGGGGGATTTGAGTGGATGGCACAGAGTAGGATCAATCCAAAGTAGTTGACTCTGGTGGGGGATTTGAGTGGATGGCACAGAGTAGGATCAATCCAAAGTCTTATGAGTAGCTCTCCAGGAAAAGTAGCCAGCTCTAGGGTCCCGATCCTCAATTTCTTTCTCATTCTAGTGCTCTAAACAGAAACTATGTACTCCCCCCCCCTTGCAGTGCACTTTCTAGGCCAAAGCTGTTGCAGACGATGAGAGGAACACTCCAGATGAAAGATAAATAACAATTACTAGAAATCATAAGGGTTTTTTTGTAATTGAAGTCACGAACTGTACTAATTGCCTCTGAAACTATATGCTATTTACTGCATTTTATTAACTGTGCTGTAGGACAGTTTGCCCCTTCTGTGTATTGGCATCTCCTAGATATATTGAGATTTTTGCATAAATGTGTTATTCATTGCAGACCAAGCCACATAAATAAAATATATAGAGAGATATTAGTACTGTAACAAAAGTCTTAGAGAAATAGCTTAGCAAGTGACAATGCTGTCAGAGAATATGAAAGACTGAAATTAAGCCTTGCTTTTCTTCAAAACACAATCTTTAAACAAACTGAACTTCAGTTCTTCACAGTCTGGGGACAGGTAGGAGAAAATATTCAAAGTACCACGTGGTGTTCTTGCTGCCTGATAGAAAGTCATCCTTGGAGAGTTGAAACAATTTTTTTAAAAGGGGGGCAAAGTAGTTAAATTTGAAAAAGGAATAGGATGATTATTCCTCTTCTGGAACCCTTTTGACAAATCCCTATATTTTCAAAGTGTTACAGGAGACTTTTTAGCAAGACCTTGACTTCAGTGTGAGTCGTATTGCAAAACTACATGTAATCTTTTGGAAATTTAGGGCTTGGTATCTGTCACAAATCAGACAAGGGGTTGATTTTAAAGTTGACAGAATTTTTTTAAAGTTTTTAAAATTTATTTTAATTTTAATATGTATGAGTGTTTTGCCTGCATGTAAGTGTACCAACTGCATGGACTGCACACAGAGACAAGAAGAGGGCATCAGATTCCCTGGGACTGGAGTTATGGACATAGGTATCTGACATGAGGTATTAGAAACTGAACTCAGTCCCCTCTTAATCTATGAACCATCTCTGCAGCCCCTGACAGAAATTTATTTTTTAAATATTTAAATATTTATTTGTATAGCAGGAGGTGTGGTGTATGCCTTTAATCCCAGAACTCTGGAGGCAGAGCCAGGTAGATCCCTGTGAGGTTGAGACCAACCTGGCCTATATAGCAAGTTCCAGGCCAGCTGGGCTTAATGGGAGACATTGTCTCAATATCACCACCACCACTAAACCCAAAACATTTCAATTTATTATTTATTTATTTATTTTTGTTTATTATTTACTAACGCGTGTGTGTGTGTGTGATGTTTTTGTGTGTGAGTGCACATGCCGGCACTGGTGAGATATATAATGTGTGTGTACATATGTTAGGTTGGGCGACAGGCTTTTTTTTTTTTTTTGGTCTTTTTTGGAGACATGCGGTCTCCCATAGCCCCAGCTGTCCTGGAACTCACTCTTGTTAGGACCAGGCTGCCTTTCTGAACTCACAAGATCCACCTGCCTCTGCCTTCCTCATGCTAGGATCAAAGGAACTGTGCGCCAATCCACACCCAGCCCTGTAAAGTACTATTTTCTCTCTTCTCACTGGGTCATTGATGGGTGCTCAAACTCTGGTCCCCACGCTCTCGACAGCTGAGCCATCCTGCTGGCCCGATGGCTGAATGGAATTGAAGAACTTGTATGAATTTCGGAAATTTGTTTATAGTAAACATTACAAATCTCTAAGTCAGCCTTAGCAAAAACCACGAGGCAGAAATAAAAGAATACAAGACTTGGAATAGCCGAATCTGATCCGCAATTGAAATGATTGTGTAAGTTTGAGTAGTTTGGACTGTGTGTTTTTTCGTTAAGGGACAAAACAAATACTCAAGACCACCCTGAGACTACCTGAGGATGGTTTTTTGTTTTTTATTTATTTCCGTATGTGTATGAATGTATTGTCTGCATGCAAGTCTGTGCACCCGTGATGTGCAATGCCGCGGAGGTCAGAAGAGGGCGTCGGACTCCCCTGGAACTGGAGTTCTCCTGGAATTGGAGTTTCAGACGGCTCTCGGCCGCCATGTGGGTGCTGGGGATCGAACCCGGGTCCTCTGCAAGAGCGGTCGGCGCTCTTAACCGCTAGGCCAAACACTCTCCTACAAACTTTTCCTGTTTGGGACTTTAGGATAGATCACTAAGAGAATTTCTATTCAGAACTTGTCCTGTTTACAACCCATTTTACAAAGAGTTATATTACCATTGTCAGCTCTTAGCAGCATGAGCGATACAATCTCATATTCATAATATGGCTATTTTATATTGCAGCTTTATGAAAATCTATAGATATCAGTGTCTGCTTTTAATGGATCTTGCTGAAATCCTGCTGCCTGCAAAGTTCTGCTGTTAACACTATGAAATTATCACAGAGCCTCATCTGACAATTATGATATCATATCAGGAAAATGTGACTTTTAAAATATGGGAGAAAAATTTTGCAGCATCATAACCAATCATATTTTAGTTTGAAAATAAAAACTTTGGTCCATATGTGATAATTAGTTGAGTTGCCTCAGTTGCAACAATCCCTCTATCCCACCCAAGGCTTTCTGTCAGCGTCAATGAGATTGAATGTCAAATTCACAGCTCTAAAGATATTTCTTTATATTAGAAAATCAGCAACAAATCATATCTTCTTGCTCTGTTGGCAAGATAAGGGGAATTAGCACACATCCTTTCCTTGTTTGGTCAAACTTTAATCAAGCTGTTTACATGGACGTGTGGCTGGTTACTTAGTGGATGGCAGCATAATGGGATTTTATTTCTAAGGCCAACATCTAATAATCTTTGAGCTCTTTATAGTAAAGAGCTTAGTCCCTCTTTCTTCTTCTTTGCCTTCCTTGCTCTTTGTTCTTCTTCTAGCCCCATATCCTTTGGTCTCAAACCCAATGCATCCCCTAAAGAATTGGTATTTATCAATAGAAGTACTCCTGGTTTATTTTTAAAAAGCCTTACAATGAACCCTTCCTTCATGAGCTCCCATCCCATCACCCTCCATCATGGCTTAACCCCTACCCACATGCTCTTTGTACTATCTCAGTGGCTCACTTGAGATCTAGACCATCATTTCAGATGTCCTATTTCCTGGCTGAATGTTCCACGGCTATTTCAAAGCTAACATGTACTAAAGTGAAAACTACCATATTCTTCCAACGTCCATCCCCTAAACAAACAATGGACCTCCAAAACAAACTTATTCCATATCTGGGTCCCCATCTTCAGTGACTGGCATCAGTACTTAGCCACAACTTGAGTCCAGAAGTCATTATTCATGCCACCACCAGTATAAATCTTTTTTTTTTAATTTTATTTATTTATTTCTGTATGTGTATAAATGTACTGTCTGCATGCAAGTTTGTGCACCCGTGTCGTGCAATGCCGCGAAGGTCAGAAGAGGGTGTCAGATTCCCCTGGAACTGGAGTTCTCCTGGAATTGGAGTTTCAGACGATTCTCGGCCGCCATGTGGGTGCTGGGGATCGAACCCGGATCCTCTGCAAGAGCGGTCGGCGCTCTTAACCGCTAGGCCATCTCTCCAGCCCATAAATCTTTCTTGAATGTAAATCTGGCCATGCAAATTTGACTACTATAGTAGATTCCTATTACTTACAATAAACTATGAAAATGTCTTAGCTTGTCAACCAAGATATTGTTTTCAGTTCCCCCTCTTGTAACTTTTCTGGTAAGCTGTAGTCTGGTCATTCTGTTTGTAAGTTCCCAAATATATATCATGTCCTCTAAAGCTTGAGACTTATAAAGGATCTCTGTCTCTAACCTTCTCTTTGCCCCTATTCAAGTTTTGTGTGGAGTCTTAAGTTGCATGACTCAGTAGAAGAATCTTCTCCCACCAGAATGTTTCTTTGATGCACAGAGAGTTGTATCTTTTTTTTTTTTTTCTTCATCTTTTTGAGACAGGGTCTCCCTATAGCCCCAGCTGTCCTGGAACTCACTATGACGACCAGGCTGGCCTTGAACTCACAGAGAAACACCTGCCTCTGCCTCCTGAGTGCTGAGATTAAAGGTGCGTGCTACCATGCCCGGCATAAAATAACTATATGTTAATAATTGTGCTCTATATCTATCTCTTCTACTGTAATATGAGTTGCTGGATACAACTTTTATGTTTCCAAAATTTAACAGTGACTGTTTCATAGAAACACCATATATATATTTTTTTCTGTTGTATGTATACTTATGTATGGGTATATGCCATATAACTTACAACTTAAGATAACTACAACTTAAGATCTCAATAGTAAATTTCCCATCTGTATTAGTCACTTTTCTGTTGCTGTGATAAAGCACCATGACCAAGGGAACTTATAAAAGGAAGAGTTTGAGCTTACTATCAAGGGTTCCAGGGAATCAAGAGTCCATTGTGGTGGGAAGCATGGTGGCCGGGACTGGAGCAGCAAGCCGAGGGCCACATCTCACAATGAGCACAGAGCGACTGGAGACCTCAAGGCTTGTTAAACTCACTAAGCCTGCCCCCAATAACGTACTTCCTCCAGCACGGCCACACCTTCTTTTAAAAAAAATTTTCTTTATTAATTTTATATTTAATTCTTCTGTATGTGTATGAAATGTACTGTCCTGCATGCAAGTTCTGCGCACCCGTGTCGTGCACGCCGCGGAGGTCAGAAGAGGGTCTGGGGATTACCCCTTGGAACTGGAGTTCTTCCTGGAATTTGGAGTTTTCAGACAGTTCTCAGCCGCCATGTGGTGCTGGGGATCGAACCCGGGTCCTCTGTAAGAGCGGTCGGCGCTCTTAAACGCTAGGCCATCTCTCCAGCCCCACGGCCACACCTTCTAAGACCTCCGAGAACAGTGTCACCAAATGGAGACAAAATGTCTGAATACTTAAAGCCTATGGGGGACACTCATTCAAACCACCACACCATTCATTAGAATTGGCACTGCTCCTTGACCCAGTTTGTGTGTACTATTCTGTAGCCTACTTCAGTACTTATTTTTTGTGTGTGTGTCTTTTCAAGACAGGGTCTCCCTGTAGCCCCAGCTGTCCTGGAGCTCACTCTGTAGACCAGGCTGGCCTTGAACACACAAAGATCCGCCTGCCTCTGCCTCCCAAGTGCTAGAATTAAAGGCATGCGCCACCATGCCCGGGCGATTCAGAACTTATTTTTTTCTCTAAAACCAATATTTAGTTATTGATAGTCAATAACTTATTGTCAGTTCTCTGACTCTAAAGAATAAACTTTTGAGTAAAGTATTAAATTATTCCTAAATTAACTATTTTAATATAATTATAGAAAATATTTATAATAATTAATTAATTATAAATTAATTATTCCTAATTACTCCTAAAAGTATGGATTTGGGGGCTGGAGAGAGAGATAGTTCAGTGACAAAGAGCACTGGCTGCTCTGGTAGAGGACCCAGGTTCAATTCCCAGCAACCCTATGGTGGCCAGCAACTGTCCATAACTCCAGTTCCAGGGTACCTGACACTCCCTTCTGATTTCTGCAGGCATTGCACAACATGAGTGCTCTTGCACACATGCAGGCCATGCATTAATACACGTAAAGTATAAATAGTAAATAAAATATTTAAAAAGAACATGGATTTAGTTGGCTTTGTATTTCATAAAATTCATAGACTAGAGCTGGGCATGTGGTGCACACCTTTAATACTAGCACTTGGGAGGCAGAGGCAGGTGGATCTTTGTGAGGTCATGACCAGCCTGGTCTACATAGCGAGTTCCAGGAAAGCCAGAGCTACAGGGAGACCCTGTCTCAAAAAGACAAAAAAAAATAAAAAATAAAAAAAAAAATTCAATAGACCACTTCCCACAAAAATGGCTGCTTAGTCTTAATTTAAAAATATAAAATTAAAAAAAATATATAAAATTCTACCTACTAGGTAGGGCTAAGTATCTGTCTAGTACAATATCTAATAGGCTATAAACTTAATTAATTTATATAAATTTTCCATTTAAAGTTAGATAGTTAATATATACTTTTCCTTTTTTTTTTTTTTTTGGCTATTTTCAAGACAGGGTTCCCCTGTAGCCCCAGCTGTCTTGGAACTCTCTATGTAGACCAGGCTGCTGCCTTGAACTCACAGAGATCCATCTGCCTCTGCCTCCCAATTGCTGGTATTAAAGGCGTGTGCTACCATGCCGGGCTTACATTAATGATATTTTTAACACCTTTTAATAAGAAAAACTGAGGCTTACAGATTGTTTTAGTTTACTTGGGCAGCTCAAACAAAATATTAGAAACTAGGTGGTTTAACCAGGACTTCTTAAATTTTTTTCACACAGGAAATTTTTATGTAGATATGTGAATATTTATTAATAATAAATCATAGGTTCATTTAAAATATTCTTTTTTATTATTTTAATTTTATGTACATGAATGTTTTGCCTGCATGTATGTGAGTGCATACAATGCCCAAAGAGACCAAAAGAGGGTGTAAGATCCCTCGAACTGGATGGTTGCTAGCTGCCACATGGGTTCTGGGAACCAAACTCAGGTTCCCTGGAAAAACAGCAAGTGTTCTTAACTGCTGAGCCATCTTTCCAGTCCCTTAAAAATATTCTTAGTTGGGGCTGGAGAGATGGCCTAGCGGTTAAGAGCGCCGACCGCTCTTACAGAGGACCCGGGTTCCATCCCCAGCACCCACATGGTGGCCGAGAGCCGTCTGAAACTCCAATTCCAGGAGAACTCCAGTTCCAGGGGAATCCGAGACCCTCTTCTGACCTCCGCGGCGTTGCACGACACGGGTGCACAGACTTGCATGCAGACAGTACATTCATACACATATATAAATAAATAAAATTAATAAAAAAAATTAAAAAATATTCTTACTTTACCATTTATCTAGCAAATTTTCATAGTGAGATCAGTATATTTATCCATATTATTTTTGGTCTTTTTTTTTTTTCCCAGACAGGGTCTCCCTGTAGCCCCCACTTGTCCTGGAACTCACAAGGATCCACCTGGCTCTGCCTCCCAAGTGCTAGGATTAAAGGCGTGCGCCACCACGCCCACTTACTTATCCATTTTTTCCTGAAGAGTTAAACTGTATCCGGATATTTGATACTGTAGGACACAGAGTACTTTCAATATTTTTTAGAGTTGATTGATACTGTAGATTTATTATCAATAATACTGAGAAAGCTGCTTTGCATAGATGTGTAACATAAAATGGCAGAAATATACTTAGGGACATTTCATAAATTCTTGGGAATTTTGTCTTAATCTGAAGCCCAAATTATTTTAATAATTTAAAAATGATATTTAAGTCAGTAATTCATATAGTGACTTTAATACCAAACATATACAAATTCGATACATGTTGAGGAGTGACCATACGAAAACATTTTTGATTTTCCTAATTTAATCATTATATTTCCGTAAGAGCTGAAGAACACTGCACTGCAATTTATAACATATAATAGTTTCAGATCTGAGCCCAGATGTTTCTGGCAGCCTGTGCTGACTTTTCAAGGTGTGTTGGCATATGGGGGTGATGGTCTGCATGGTGGAAACTGTGCATGTAGCATGTTCAGAACCAAGGCTGTGGCCAAGTCATGAAATACATTATGGGCGAGGGCTGCCAGAATCACTCAGATTCATTATACATTTGATCTGTAATTAAGTTTTGGTTGTTGCATACTCAGAAAACCTTCACTGTTGCTAACTTTTTAAACGACTCTATATTGGGTTATGTGACCCCAATTGTGGGTCATGGCCCACAATTCAAGAATATGGAGCTAAAATAATAGAAATGTTCCTTCTGTTGTGGCAGCTTAAAGTGCAAGGTTTGGTGCCAGCATGGTTAGGTTCTGGTGAGGGTTCTCTTCCTGGTTTGCAGAATTAAAAGGCCACTTGTTGCTTTATATATATCATGTGTTTATGTGGCCTTTCCTGTTATGGATGCTCACAGAAAGAGGGAACCCGATGTCTTTTCCTCTTACGAGGGTCTTGGTACCTCATGGAGGCCCCACTGTCTTGAGTTGAGCTAAATTTAATTTCCTCCTGAAGGTCCCACCTCCCACATCACATTGAGGGGTTAGAGCTTTGTTATAGGAATGTGTGTGTGTGTGTGTATGTGTGTGTGTGTGTGTATGTTTGTGTGTGTGTCTGTGTCTGTGTGTCTGTGTCTGTGTAGGGGGTGGATCACATTCTATAATATGGATTAAGCCACTTTTCTATGAGTACTTAAATAATTCACTATCTGGGAAAATCCTGACTCCAAATACTGTTTTCCTTTTCCTAATAATTTGTCTGAGTTGCTCTTATATATGGGTATTAAGATAATTAGCATTTTAAGAGGCAAGATGTTAGTAGTTGCCATTAATTATCTCTGAGTATTTCCTCAAACATGAATCCCCTTTAATGCTTATTTTTCATATATGTTTATCCACATTTCTCCACTGTTTTAGTGAAGGCAAACAATATCAGACCTCTCTCAAATTTCTCATAAAAAAAAAGCAAGTTTCTTGGTGCTCCTGGCAATTTTATTTTAACACAAGTTGCACCCAGATTGTAATTCTGATAAGTATTTCAGTTCTTTCTTGAAAAATTAAATTCACAAAACAATTGATTATCAGTTATAAATGGCAAAAACACCATCTGGTTTTCAAAATTGGTTCAATCCATGCAGCAAGGGGGAAAATGTTGCAAGTTGTACTTGGCGAAGAGTTCTAGTCCATGGAGCAGGAAATGACAAGCTTTACTATGAGAGAGCCAGCGTAGTCATAACTTGTACTTAGCGGCTGTGGGGAATTTGATGTGTTCCTCACATGTTCCATATGTTAAATCGCTTGGCGACACCCTCAGTGTGAACAATCTGGGGGTGGGAGGGGAGCGGGGCTAGAGGACAGAGCAACAGCTTCTTACTGACTTCTCACCTCTGGCTCCAGTGCAGACCCAGATGCCGCAAATGGGGTGCCAGGCCTGTTTCTATCCCCAGTAAAAAGGGATGTGCCAGGTTCCTTAAATCCTATGGTGCAGGCAGGTGGCATTTCTGTGGAAGTTTCTAAAGCTGTTTGCATTCCTCCAGTGAGGTAAGTCACACAGCATTAGCATCTCCTATAGAAACTCCCATGTTGTTCTTTGCCAACTGGAAGTTTGAGTAGGTGTTCATTTGATGTGCCAAGAGAATGAAGGGAGATGAAAACACTGCACATCTTCCAGTGCCCCCCATCCTGTGTTCCTGAGTGTGGGAGGACCAGGGCCTGGCGAGATTCTCTTGAAGATTCAGCCTCATGAGGAAAGCTCTGCCTTAGGAATATGCTGCAATTCTGTTATTTTTCAAAAACGTTTCTGGGCTGCTGGCATCTTTTCACCTTATGTTAAAAATATAGCTATCCTTTGCTTATTATTCATGCATTATCATGTGAAATGTATTCATTCGCTTAACACATATTTATTGAGGCACAGTACAGCATAGTGGTTAGTTGCAAGGGCTCTGTCTGCAATTTAGAAATTGTGATTTTTAAGGCTGGGACTTAATCTTTCTAACTGTATTTAAGAATAAAGGAAATGCTGAGCTGGAGAGATGGCTCAGCAGTTAAGAACACTGACTGCTCTCGCAGAGATCTAGGTTCGATTCCCAGGACCTGCATAGAGGCTAACAACTGGCTGTAACTCCAGTTCCAGGGGATCTGATGCTTTGTCAGACCTCCCTCGGCATTGCATGACATGGGTACACTTACACACATGCAAGCAATAACACTCATACACATAAAAAATAAAAATAAAACATTAAAATTCCCTTTTAAAAAAGATTAAAAGCCGGGCGTGGTGGCACACACCTTTAATGCCAGCACTCTGGAGGCAGAGGCAGGTGGATCTCTGTGAGTTCAAGGCCAGCCTGGTCTACAGAGCAAGCTCCAGGCCAAGGCCAGCTGGGAATAAAGGGACACCCTGTCTCAAAAATACCAAAAGATAAAATAAAATAAAGATTAAAAAATGAGGGATACCATATAATTTGAAGACTTTCAGTGATTGAACAAGATCATGCATGCAAAATACTTCATACCAACTCAACAACACAAGAGTGATAGCAATAAAAAGAACAGTGGATTTTACTATGCGCCTGGCCCTGTGCTATTTTTTCTGACATGTAGGTCCTGACTTTGGAGTTACATCATTTTCAGCAAAGTAGTCCTTGAATATTTTTACTCTGATTTTGGTGGGCCTCTGCTTTGTGTCAGGACAGATCTAGGTATCTTCACTGCCAGAGGTGGTAGGAATGCACAGGACTTTGCACCCTGGACCACTGGTGGCCATGTGGTCTTGGTTCCCTGCCTCATGTACTGTGATTTGCCTACTGGAGCTCTCCCCACTTCTGGAGAATTGTCTGCAGTTCCTGCATCTGGGCCTGTAATTACAGAGCAGAAGATCCAGGAATGTGGAGACAGGGCAGTCTGGAAAATTAGTTTATGCATAATGGATAATAGGAGCAGGTTTTAAAGTGTAACTCATTTGGTGAGTTGGCAGATCTAACTTCCATTTTGATATTTAATTTATTTATTTATTTGCAAGATGAGGACAGAGGGCTAGGGATGCCACTTGTTACAGATTCTCTAGACTACAGCTCAGACACAGCGATTTACATTAGGTATCTCTTGGTCATTTAGCCACAGATAATTTGTCATGGTTTGTTTTAGCTGTTGTGATATTGATATTTATTATGCAAATTGTATTTCCTACATCTTATTGTTCTACATTCTATGAATACTTAAATTATTATAAACCTTTACACTTAATACCGCTCGTCCTTCAATTTGATGCTTGAGCAACAGAGGGTCAGAGCACACGGTGATCTTCTAGAGGGGAAGAAAATAAGTAATTAAAAGCAGACAAACAAGAGAGCCGGCTGCCTGGTTGAAAAGAAAGCGAAGGTAATTTTAAAGAGAGAGAATGTCCAGAGATGGGAGCACCTGTTGGTCTGTATCTGGCTTTTAGTAAGGGCTGCAGACCGAGTGTGTTTGAGCCCCTGAACATGGCAGACCCTCCCCTATTTTTTGCAGGGCCGGGTTCCCCACATTCCTCTCCCCACAAACCTTGGTTCGATAGATTTTTTTTTTCTTGTTGTGTGCATGTAATCTTAAATAGATAATATCACATATATGCCATTATATGTGTTAAATATATATTTAAAAATCAGGAAGGACACTTTTAACAAGCCGGAGGACCTGATTATATTCGTCCCCTTTGATTTACCTTTCCCCAGAATCTGCATCCACTTGAAAATCCCAGAACCCGACTCCAAGGCTCCAGTCTCCCAACTATCCCCAAGTCCGCCACTAGGTTGTTGAGCGGGCTCTCCAGCTCCGCCGGACGTGCAAAGCACGCATGCACTTCTCCCAGATTGTTTTGTCAATCCGGGGACCTGCATTCTCACTCTCTACTCCCGTACAGCCCGGTTTCTCAAAGATCTTATTTCTTCGTGCAAGGTGAGTGACCGAAATTCGCAACGAGTGACTGAACAGGCCGGATGCACACACGCTGTACCCGGGCGGTGGAGTCTGCCAGGAAGACTCTCCAGCAGCGGGTGCGCTGCAGAGATTGCAGTAAATGTTCCTTTTTTTTTTTGGCAGTAAATGTTCCTAATAAAGGTGTACGGGAAGCTAGACCCGCCCCCTGGAGCCCGAGCCCCCTCCCCCTGCCTCCAAGCAGCGAGCTCCGGAGAACACTTTTTCCTTGATCCAGGGGAAGCGAAGCCGAATTTTAACGTAAACATATTTGCATAGGCCCCGCCTCCTGCCCCGCCCCTAGGTGGCGCGGGCGCGCCACCGAACGCCTGCGCCAGGGGGCGGGTGGGGGAAGGAGGCGAATCCTCCGAGTGCCGGGTTGGGCTTGCGGTGCCGCGATTGGTCGTTCTTGACTCCGCCTTCAGCGCATCTCATTAGCATCTCATTAGCTGTCCGCTCGGGCTCGGGAGGCAGCCACCACAGCCAGTCTGAGGCAGGTGCCCGACATGGCGAGTGCTGTGCTGCCGAGCGGATCCCAGTGTGCGGCGGCAGCAGCTGTGGCGGCGGCGGCGGCGGCGGCGGCGGCGCCTCCCGGGCTCCGGCTCCGGCTCTTGCTGTTGCTCCTCTCGGCTGCGGCACTGATCCCCACAGGTAGGTGGTAGGCACTGGCGGCTTGGTCCCGAAATCTCCCCGGGGCACCCCAGGAGCCGTAGCTATGGAGGGGGGGAAACGTTTCCATGACAACCTCCTCCCCAGTTCCTAAATCCGAAGCGGCGGGAGCGCGGAGAGGAAACTCAGGGCCGGGATGGAGCCGAGGGGCTGGCGCCCGCTTCCCCGCTGCCCTCGGGCTGCGGATGGGAGCCTTCAGGGATGGCTGCACCCACACCTTTTCTGCTTGGCGTGGCGCGGGGTGCCGAGGGGAGCGGGTTCGGGGGCCGGGGGCCGCGCGTGGGGGAAGGGGAACCCTCCGAGGCGCCCCCGAACCTTCCAGACCCTCCTCAACTCGCCGCCGTCCGCGGAACTTGCAGTCCCCGCGTCTCCGCGGGCGGCTCGCCCGGTCGGCTGCAGCTCGGCCCCCAGCTCTCCATCCCCGAAGCTCCCGGGTGGCGGCTCGCTGGTCCCCAGGACGTCCCCGCACTTGTCCCCCGCCGTACGCCGCTCGTGTCTCCCTCCGCCCCCTCCGCCCGGCTGCGGGTCGGCCTGGCAGCGCTCCAGCCGGGGAAAGTTCCCGGGCCGGGCTCCGGCCCCGCTCTGGGGGCGGCCGCTAGTCGCCGCCTCTGCGGGAAAGGGGCCCGCGGCCGGTCCGCGCGCCACAGAGGCCGCCGCCGCGAGTGGGATCCTGGCTCTCCCGGCCGCGCGTCCTCTGGGCACGGTGTGGCGGGGCGTGCGCCGCCTCTGCGGCCGGGCGGGCTCCCTGCGCCCTCCGCGTGGCCCGTGGCTTGGGAATTTGCCCAGGGGCGGCTCTGCAAAAGCCAGGCGCCTTCCGCGAAGACGCCGAGCGCCCGGCAGGAGCCCCGAGCGTGGCGGCCGGTGTGCCGGGCGCGTTGGCGCGGTCGGGAAAGAAGAGGGCAGTGTTTGCATTTGCTAACAAAAGGGAGCCCGAGCTCTTCCCCAGCGGAGAGGCCGGCCGTGCTGCACCCCGCCTGCCTTCCCGCCACCTCGCTGCGCTCGCCCGTCGCGTGGTGTCTCCGTGTCCCTGGGCCGCTTGCTGCGGGCTCCGGGCGGCGGGCCGGACGAGTGGCACGGGGCGGTGGGGGGCGGGCGGCCGTGCGGGAGGGGATGCGGCAGGGCTCTGCGACTGCAAAGCCGCGGCTTGCGGCTCGGAGCTGCAGGACCTGGGAGCAACAAGTGGCGGAGGACGCGAGAGCTCAGCCCCCACCTGCGGAGCCCCCAGCCCGGGCGGGGGCAGCGCGGGGCCAGCGTGCCGCTCTGGGGGGCGCCTCTCTGCTTGGGCTCTGCCTTTTGTTTACACGCTAGAGGACACACACTACAGTTATGTAAACACCGCAGGAGACATGCTGTTGGAGATGGGGATGCTTGGGAGTCCGAGATTCGGATTCAAGGGGTGCCGGGTTGGTTGCCCCCACCCCCCTCAAAAAATAAAACAGGCTTGCAGAGGAGCTCGGCTTGGGAACCCATTGGAACTTGAGGGTGGGAGTCCAGCAGCACCTTCCGTTCCAGCTTGGGATTTTTTTTTTCTTCCTTACCACTGTCTGTCTCCGGATGCTTATATGTGTGTTTTTTTCTCTGTGAATTCTTAATTTATGAATTACAAGATAATTGGGTTTAGCCGAAGGTGGTGTGGTTATAACTTCATTTCGGGTGATGCCACTGACTGGAGGGGTTCGATAAAATGTTCCCGAAAGATAATCCTCGTGCTGCATTGTAAAAAGCGTCAGTGTCAGTTAAACGTGAGCGTGAGTAAAGGCTGGGTAACTGGCGCATAATAGAGGCAACAATAGACTTGTATGGGGGGTGGTAAGGAGAGGAGAGAAAGAAAGAGAGAGAGCAAGCGCTGGTTAGGGGTATTTCCTTTACACTAAAAATGGGAGCCATGCACTGCCTCTAAGGCAGGAGAGTAGAATTAGATTATGCCTCCCGAGTCAAGCCTACTCATTGAAGGCACCGGGTAGTAACTGCAGTACTATATTTGTAACTATCTCGCCGTGAGAAGTTGCCTTCCCGGGGAGGGCTATGTGCTGACTTGGAAAGGAGCGGTCTGGAACTCAACCGTGCATGTCAGAGCTACAGGAAAATTCTGTTGCCAGTTACCATGGAAGCAGCTTCTTGCTCTTGTGTACGTCCCTGTTTGTACGCTGTTTATCAGATTGTGTTCAAATTAGAAAGTAATTGGGTTTGATTTGTAGTGAGGGAAGGAGATGACTTTCTTTAAATATTTTTGAATATATGGTGGTGTGTGTGTGTGTGTGTGTGTGTGTGTGTGTCTGTCTGTCTGTCTGTCTGTCTGTGTGTAGAGAGGGTTTTGACCAAGCTCTAGATTCTTAGTTTCAGCTTTCTGGGGGCCTCTTAGGTTGCCATTTCCCAGGCTTAAAGAAACCTGTTGGTGCTACCTTTCTAACTTCGTTAGGCTTGTTGGATCCTTGCTGGAAAATCCAAGATCGGCCATTGTGTGTTGGGTCCCAGTTCAGTTTGCCCCTAAAACTGAAGGCGTCCCCCATCTCCCATCTTTCCCTGTGGTGTTGGGTGAAATAAAACATTCACGAAATGCAGTCAAAATGGGATTGCCTACACACCCTGTTAATCACTCCTGTTTCATTTAAGGCACGCTGCTGTTCTGGATTCCGAAAAAATCTGTGGTAGATCACCCGGACTCTTACCTTTTTCAGGATTAGAGAAAATGGCTGATGGGGGGGGGGATTTGTGGTGGTGGCGGCAAGCCCCATGCTGAGGGCTGAATTTTGCTTGCTACAGCCTGTTGGGGCTTGCCTACCAGGGACAGGGACTTTGCAAAAGTGCCGCCCTGCTATTGTTGCCGTTCCCTGCATCAAATTGAATAGCCGCAGGAGGGACTTGCACTTGCCTGTGATAGCTTTGATAAAATATCCCTCATTAATGCCACTTTATATTTACAGTGTGTCACTGGAGACGCACAAGGCTTCATTTAGTGACTTGTGTGACGAGACAAGCTTGCATTATTTGCCCGGGATATTTTGGAGGAACAAGAGACCCATTGAGCACTCTTTTGAAATGAACAAATACGGAAAAGGGGGAAATAAAAGAGCAGGCAGTTCTCCGGAACAAAGAGCTTTATTCATATGGATGTTGTACATGCTTTCCCCGGTTTTCCCCAATGACCCTCCTGGTACTGGGGAGTGGGACCCGGGGGCTGACTACAGGCAGGACACTCGCTCCCCCTCTCACTTCCTGACTGCACAGTCTTATCGGAGCCATCTCCACTCTCTGCCTCCTCCCTCTTCTCCCTTAAAACCCCAGAAGGTAACAGGCTCTCTTGGATTTCAAGGGGAGATTTCGAAATCTTCTCTGCGGCATTGACTCTAATCAGAAGAAAGTGTGAGCTAGCTACCTGTTGAGAATGATCAACCTCGGACAATGTAGAAGGGGAAGAGATGTCATCTTTCTCTGACATGTTTCAAGAAGTGGTTGGTAGCAAATGTCATAGTGGTAAGACATCTTGCCACAATCACAGTCGCTGTACTGTGCTTATTTTGAAGATATTTTTGTTAAAACAAAAATCAAACATTTTCATTATTGTTCATTGTGCTCTTGGATTGTATTTCTAAACTTTATCTCATACTTGGTACATTTCAATATCAAACATAAGTGAATTTTTTTATTGTTCCTTGGCTTGTATTGCTAAATAATTTGTAGGCTTTAAAATTGCTAATATTGCTATGAAGATAAACTGACCCTTTTTGGGTCTATCAAATGATAATCAGCCACTTAGAATTTTTATTCAATTTTTAAAAAGTTTAGATTTTTGCATAGTATTATGTGTGTGTGTTTGTGTGTGTGTGTGTGTGTGTTGTATGTGAGCGTGTGTTTAACCAAAAGGCCATTTTTATGTGAGGATATTTATTAAAGGGGCCAAACTAATTGATAGTGTGATATGAATGGAAATTGACCCATATACAAAGAAAATGTAAAAGAAATAAATCTAAAGGATTAAAATGCTATATACCATTTTTGGGAAGAACACAACTGACCATTATGCTGGGCATTTTTAACAGAAAATCCAGCATAGAAAGGAGAAACTACATAGCGACATCTGTTGCAGAATTGAAAATTTGCTGCTTTGAGTTAGAAGCAATTAGTCTTGTGTAAGCACCTAATGGTATCGGTGTGTGTACTGATACACATATGAACATGTATATACATATGTTTGTATGTATATGCACAATAGACAGACGCTCACTACAGCATCCATATTCAAATTAAAATATGTACTAGAAAATGTAACATTTAAACATCAAAGCTTTTTAAAAAAAATATTAGCGATTCCACTAATGGAATTTTGAAAGGGAAAGATAATAGAAATCATTATTTGGAAGTGAGGCCCCTGAAGCCCGCTGAACTAAGGCTGAGTTAGCTGCATATCTTGGATGGGGACAGGTCCCTTGATGTTTTAGCCAGTGGACCTTCTGTTTTACCTCCTGGCTGGAATGCCCAGTCAGAGATATGAATCATGGAAGGGTGTGATCTTCACTAAAACTAGTTTGTATTCTGAAGGCAGCGGGATTAATTGTTTGCTCTAGGTAATAAACCCATGGGTCAGAAGGAATGACCTCTTCGAAGAAAGGACCAGTTCTTGGTACTGTTGTCTTTGGTGTTGACAAATGATTCTGCAACCTCTGGACTTTATTTGGCAGCCACTACATGAATGTCATCCAAAGCAGCTTCATATGGGAGACCGCTGGCTTGTGCTGTAACAAGTCAGATGGGCAAAGACTGGCTTCAGAAAATTCATGCCTTGATTTTTAAGATTTTCATTTGTCCTTACAAGGATTTATTTTACTAGTAGAACTGGCTCCACATAGTCACGGAGAAAAGGAGGCAATCTTCAGTCTAGAACATGAACAGGACTTGGTATTCTTAGTGGGTTCTTGTCCTTTGTCATTTGCAGAAAAAAAGCTGAAGGGAAAATTTTGCTTTTTCCTTAACGATTTTTTTTTTTCATGATGACTTTTATATTGGCCATATTTTCTAGCTTCCCCCTTGGTTATAAGAAGTTTCAAATACACAAGTGGAAAAAATGCCCTATTTAACCCTCTGTGCAAATCACCCAGTTTCAGTAGTTAACCCACCCTACTCACCTGTCCCCTCTGTGCCCTCTCCTCCTCCTAGATTCTTCTAAATAGATCCTGGACATCCTGTAATTTTTTTTTCCCACAGTTACTTCAGAATAAATGAGATGCAGCCCCTCTTTCCCCACTCATAATTATAGTATCATCATCTGAATATACAGATTCTCAACTGGATATACAGAATTTTTGCCCTGCCCTTGCTTTTCTGAAGAAAGGGAATGAATGGTTGTCTCAGTGGGTAATAGCTGAGCAGAAACTAGAGATCACTGCTGGTGCTGAGACCTTTCCTGTGGTTTAGTTTATTTTGAGCAAGGTTTTGTTTGGATCGGATAAGATGACTTATTGTTGTGTAAATATGGTTGTGTAAATATGCAGTAATTGTAGCTAATCTCTTGACTGTGACCTGCACCCTTGGCAAAATTGACCATTTCCAGTTGTTCCCATAATGAATACTCTCCGTCTGAGGACTTCTGTAGGGAAAGCTTGTTTTAGTTTGATGCTGTGAGATACTCTATTCCTGTGTGTGTGTGTGTGTGTATGTGTGTGTGTCTGTCTGTCTGTGTCTTTCAGGCCTCCATACTATAAATGCCATCGCATTTTGTGAATATTTTGCTTAAAAAGAAAATGTCTTTCTCCATTTCTAACTGGCTAAGTGCTGATTTCTGCCTGTTTCTGCTGATCAAAATGCCTTCTTTGACCCAAGAAGCCTGTACACCATGCTGTGAGTACTTGGGTTCTGTTTTTGTGGGCTGGGGCTGAGGGGTGATGGGGAGAGAAAAGGTTACTTTAATTTCTCAGTATTTGCCCCATTGATTTAAATCTGTGATTTTAAATTTCAGCTGGAATTGTTGGAATGCTTCGGTGTTAATTTCAGAAATTCTTTAATTTTTCTGAAAATAGGTTCGTTCGAATTTCCAAGATTCGGGAAGTCTGAGGTTTCCCTGCCCAACCCCCCGCCCCTCCCCCCCCCTCCCCTGCCTCCTCCCCCTCCCCTCCCCGTCCCCTCACTCCCCCCCTCCCCCCCCCTCCCCAGCCCACCCTCATCCCCCCCGTCCTTCCTTCCTCCTTCCTTCCTCCCTCCCTCCCTCCCTCCCTCCCCTCCCTCCCTCACCTCCCTCTCCTCCTTCCTGTACTTCCTTCCTTCCTTCCTCCTTCCTTCCTTCCCTCCCTCCCTCCCTCCGCCCTCCCTCCCCCTCCCCTCCCTCTTTTTTTTTTTTTTTTTTCCTTCCTTCCTCCTTCCTCCCTCATGCCCTCCCGCCCTCCCTCGCGCCCTCCCTCCCTCCCTCCCTCCATCTCTCCCGTCCGTCCTTCCTTCCTTCCTTCCTCGTCCTCGCTTCCTTTCCCTTCCTTCCTGCCTCCCCCTCCCTCCCTCCCTCCCTCCTCCACCTCCCTCCCCTCCCTCCCTCTCTCCCTTCCTTCCTTCCTTCCTCATCCCTCCCTCCCTCCCTCCCTCCCTCCCTCCTCCCTCCCTCCCTCCCTCCCTTCCTTCCTTCCTCCCTTCCTTCCTTCCTTCCTCCCTTCCTCCCTCCCTTCCTTCCTTCCTTCTTTCCTTCCTTCCTTCCTTCCTTTCCTTCCTTCTCTCTCTATTTTAAGAAAGCTCTTTCTCATGTTTTATTTAATGCAGACTGCAAATATGAAGATTTTTTCTTTTTTTTTGGTTCCTAGCCAAATAGGTAATTACATATGAGATGATGTTGAAGAGTCTGAGTGACCCTGGCCAGGTGAAAACCCGTTTCCTGAGTTGGCCACCGGGCAAGAAAATACACAAAGGAATTTGTACATTCAGGGCTTGGGGAACATCACCAAAATGGAATAACAAGCATTTGTTTGGAAGCCATCAATGAAGGAAGGAACCCACTGGAATGTTTGTAATCACAAGTGGTACCTCCTTGTTTGAATTGCAGAAGCCATGGTTTCTTTTTCAGAGATTTAAATTGCAGGCTCTGGCCAGCAGCTGCCGTTGTGGTTAATGGACAGTTTCTCTTTGAAGGTCTTCCAGTGCTAGTCCTCCAAAGCTTTGGCATAGTTGGCCAAAGACTGGGGTTAGAAAAAAGGGAGATGGAGGTATTTATATACATGCATGGTCAAAATGATTTGTGGCCCTGATGGTTACTCAAAAGAGAAACCCTGTGTTAAGGTTGAGAGGAAGCAAGTGCTAAGGTTTGCTACCATGATTGACAGGTGTCTTGAATGAAGTGATTACCTTAAGAGAGAGCTGGGGTAGGGAATTTTTTTTTTTAATCTTTTAGTAGATGTTTTACTAGAATATAGTTATTTGACCCAACATTTTGATACAGGTATTTCAGATATGTTAGAGAGGCTTGAAGTGAAAGTGCTTTAATATATATTAAATACTACTCAGGGTTTGAAGTTGATATTCCAGTGACGTGGACTTTTCAGAAATGCCCAGAATAAGTGTCTTGCTCTTGGCAGGCTTCCTTGAGAAGGTAGACTGCCTAATTCTCCTCAGCTGTCCAGCATGAGACAGCACTGTCAAGCTGGAATTAAGTTATGCCAACCCTGGAGAGGTGGGGAAGAATCTTCCTGTAAAGGAAGAGTTCAAGGTTGCCGTCTCTCCCATTGTCTGTGCCCCTAGCTCCACCTGGCCTGGATACCCTGTCTGGACTGGACCTTTGCCACCAATAGCAATGTCTCTCAAAGTCTTAATTATTGAGAATGACACCATTCTTATTTTAGTCTTCATGTTCCTAAATTTGAGGTCTTTTCTCTCTTCAGCTTTTTCATTTTAAAAATTTCAATCAAGGTCTCATATATCCCAGGCTGGCCTGGAACTCACTGTGTGTTGGAGGATGACCTTGAACTTCTGATCTTCTCCGTCTGCTTCATGAGTGCTAGGATTCCAGGGTAGTGCCACTGTACTTAGTTTATGTGGAACTGGAGAGGCAACTGTGTGGGGATCAATCTGAGGGCTTCATACAGTCCAGGCAAGCATTCCACCAACAGCCCCACCCCCAGTGATAGTTTTCACTCTTGAATTAAAATTAAATGGGACAGATTGTTTCTTCCTGATACCCTGAAACCTCAGTGACCACCACAAACTATGTTTTCCCAGCAGAAATTTCCTAGCCAGTTCCCTCCCTGAAGCCTCTCTGCTACTAAGGGGGAATTGGAGTCAGCTGCTGCAGTTGTGTTCCTGTCTGTGTGGGATCCTGGCGCTTCCCTTTCAGAAGCCTAATCTCAAATTCTTACTTCTCACATCACATTCAGTCTCTGCACTGTTTTGCCTTTAGGTGGTTCCTTCCTCAATTGCTCTTTCATTTCCTCTCTAATTGCCGTCATTTCTTATTACTTTTCAGCCCAATCCTGATGGGACTGGAAGACTGATTCTGCAGTGAAACTGAGGAAGAAAGTGGTTCTGCCCATCGGCCTTCGCCTGGTTGCCGTGGCATAAAACAACTCTGCTTTGCCTTTAACTGTCTGTCTTGGCTCATAGGTGAAGGCTGGCAATCTCCTCACCTACTTTGAGAATAGGCACCTTCTTCCCTTTCCAGCTTTCATTTTAAACAACACAAATCTCTCTAAAGTAGCCATCCATACCAGCATTTCTTTTTCTGCTTTACAGGTGCTGCATGAGTCTTTCTGAATGCCATTGGGACAATATGACAGAAACTGTCAGTATTGTGGGCATAATCTTCATGGAAAATTTAGACTTCAGAATATTGAAAATGTATTGTAGTTTCCTGGTAGATGTTAGAATATGAAGATTTACTATAGCCTAAAAATAATAAAAATGATTTAAATTACAATCTGTCAAAGTAAGACTTTCAGCCCCAAAGTAAAGTCCTTTAGAAAAAGAAATGTGCCGGGTGTGGTGGCGCACGCCTTTAATCCTAGCACTTGGGAGGCAGAGGCAGGCGGATCTTTGTGAGTTCAAGGCCAGCCTGGTCTACAGAGTGAGTTCCAGGACAGCTGGGGCTACAGGGAGACCTTGTCTTGAAAAGACAAAAAAAAAAATTTTGTAAGGGTAAAAAATCAAGGTCAAAGGGCTTCATGTGGAGCCACCATGAAGGTGGCCCACAAGATGTCCCCTTGCTGATGCTTGCTGCTCATGTCTGGTGCATTAGACACCGAGAGAAAAGGCAGGCAGGAGCTTTCAGACCCAGGCCCCTGTTGCCAGTTTACAAAGGTTAGGGCCATGATAAACAGTGATGTAAAATTTGATTGTCTTTCAGTATTCTGAGACTGTCCTGGGGATTAGGTTGAGTGTCAGATTGAGCATTTGCCTCTTTGTTGCATCTGCTTGTGATAAGCCAAGCCACCCAGATATACAAGTCATTAGCATAGAACCTGAATACTGCCTCATTTCTCTTGCAGAAACCCTTATTTAAACAATGAAAACTTTAATGATAGGGAGGAAAAAAACAAGTTAATTTAGTACTAAATTACTGTTCAAATGGTTTTATCTCTTAAAAGGCTCAAGTAGAGAATAGCTTAAATGACAGAAAACAACGACACTTCCACTTTTTCCTTGTGCCTATCTTTGTGAGTTTAGCATCCTTTGTGAAGAGGCCCCTGTCCCTTTTTTCTAGTTTTGTTAGTAATCACAGGTATGTTCGCTGCTGTTTCTTTGCTCTTTCCTGAATCAGATCTCTTCATCACTAGACCAAGTTGGCAAGAGAAATACTCACTTCAGCTTCCACAATAGTTAAGAGAAGCAAAAACAGCCTGTCTGATCCAGTGACAGAAATCAGGCCAAGCCAGAGACATGAACATATTTAAGCGGGGAGTATCTACCACTTCAGTATATTATCTCCCTAGTGGTGGAGTAATATTTGCCGATACATCATCATTTATCATTAGGCAATATGGAAAAAAAATAATATGTTGAAAGGATTAATTCAAGATGCACTCAGTCCCTTAGGAGAAATGAAAGTACAGTGAATGGATTCATACAGTAAGATTGGGAAAAACGAGGATGAGTAATTTTTTAATCCTCTAATGATTGGCCTTTTTCACACTCTGTTATTATCTAACCACCTCTTCGATATTGTAAAGAGTATAGTGGACAAAAAATGGCTTGCTTGCCTTATAAGCAGTGGGGTGAACATTTAGAAATGGATTTGTGCATTACCTTTTGTGGTAGGGCTCAGGTAATATTTCTGTCTTTCCAATTATGGTAGTTTGTAGATTTTTTGTTTTTTCCACTCAGTTTTTGTTTTTTTTTTGTGGGGGGTAGGGGGTGATTGATTTCAAAATCACAGAAATCTGGAAACAAGCAATGAATACTTGTAGCTACTTTACCTATACCGTCAGCTCGAACATCGTGTCCTTTTCCATTATCTGTTTCCCTAAATAATATGTATATGTATACTCAGGTTTTTTTTTTTTTTTTTTTTTTTTTTTTTTTTTCTCTTTCTTTATTTTTTTCTTCCCTGACCCATTCATTCTTGAATGTTCTTCATGTAACTCCTGAAAGCAAGGATATTTTCCTGCTCAATCCCAGAAACATTACTACACAAATGAACACCATTTTAACTAATACCATCTAACATCTAGGCACCCGTTAGCTTTGCTCATTTGTCCTATCAATGTTTTTTATGTGTCTGTCTTGTCCAGTCCAGATCTGGAATACATCCTCGAGCACATGTTGGGTTTTGTTTTCATGTCTGCAGGGTCTTTTATAGTCTAGAACCATTTGCCTCTTTCCACCTGTTTTTGTTTTCTTTTTGTTTTGGCTCCTTTCCTTTCCTTTTTTCTCCTTTCCTTTCCTTGTCCTTTTCCTTTTTCTTTTTCCAGTTCCTTTCCTTCCTTCTTTTCCTTCCCTTTTCCTTTTTTTCCTTTTCCTTTCCTTTCCCTTTCATTTTCCTTTTTCCTTTCCCTTTCCTTTTTTCTTCATTTTCCTTTTTCTTCCTTCTTTTTTTGTTTCTTTTTTCCTTTCCTTTTTTTTCCTTTTTTTTTTCCTTTTTTTATTTCCTTTCCGTTTCCTTTTTCCTTTCTCCTGTGTCCTTTTTTTATTTTTTTTCTTCCCGTTTTTCCTTTTTTTTTCTTAAAAAAAAAAAACTTCCTTTTTTTTTTTTTTTTTTTTTTTTTCTTTTCCTTTTTTCTTTTTTCCTTTTTTTTTCTTCCTTTTCCTTTTTTTTTTTTTTTCCTTTCCTTTCCTTTCGTTTTCTTTTTTGTTTTTTTTCCTTTTTCCTTTTTTTTTCTTATTTTTTTTTTTTTTTTTTTTTTTTTTTTTTTTTTTTTTTTTATTTTATTTTTTTTCTTCACCTGAGGCTATAGCCTCAGGTGAAGAAAAAAAATCTAGTTCCTTTCTTTCCTCCTTTTCCTTTTTTCTTTTCTTTCCTTTTTCCTTTCCTTTTATCTTCTTTTGTTTTTCCTTTCCGTTTTTTCCTTTCTTTTTTTCCCTTTTTCCTTCCTTTTCCTTTTCCTTTCCTTTTCCTTTTTTTTCGTTTCCTTCCTCCTTTTTCCTTTTCCTTTTTTTTTTTTCCTTTCCGTTTTCCTTTCCTTTTTTTTGTTCATTTTCCTTCCTTTTTCCTTTTTCACTGTTCTTTTTCCTTCCTTTTTTTTTTTTTTTCCGTTTTTCCTTTTTTTCCTTTTTTCCTTTCCTCCGTTTCCTTTTTTTTTTTTCCTTATTTTGTTCTTTCCCTCCTTTCCTTTTTTTTTTTCCCCCTTTTTTTTTTTTTACTTTTTTTTTTTTTTTGTCCTTTTTTTTTTTTTTTATTTCCTTTTTTTTTTCGTCCTTTTTTTCTTTTCCTTTTTTTTTTCCTTCCGCCTTTTTCCTTTCCTTGTCCCCTTGCTCTGTCCGTTTTTCCCTTCCTTTTTTGGTTTCCTTTCCTTTTTCTGTCCTGTCCCTTTGTTTTTTTTCCTTTTTTTTCCGTTGTTTGTTTTTCCTGTACTTTCCTTTTTTTTTTTTTTCCTTTTTTTTTTTTTTTTTTTTTTTTTTGTTTTTCCCTTTCCTTTTTCATTTTGTCTTTTTCTTCCTTTTTTGGCCCTTCCTTTTTTCCTTGTTTCTTTTTTTCCTGGTCCTTTTTCCTGTCCTTTCCTTTTCCTTTTCCTTTTTTTTTCCTTCTCTTTGCCATTTCCTACTTCCTCTTTTCCTTTTCTGCCTCTTTTTCTTTTTCTCCTCTTCTCTTTTCTTTTTTTTAAACTTTATTATTGAATATATTTATATATTTATTTATTTGTCTTTTTGAGACAGGGTCTCCCTGTAGCCCCAGCTGTCCTGGAACTCACTCTGTAGACCAGGCTGGCCTTGAACTCACAAAGATCTGCCTGCCTCTGCCTCCCAAGTGGTAGGATTAAAGGCGTGCGCCACCACGCCTGGCCTCTTTTCTTTTTTCTCTTTTCTTCACTTCTCTTTCCTTCTTCCCTCCCCTCCCTTACTTTCCTCTTCTTTTTTTTTAAATTTTATTTATTTTTGTATGTGTATGGATGTACTATCTGCATGTAGGTCTGTGCACCCGTGTCATGCAATGCCGCAGAGGTCAGAAGAGGGTGTCGGAGTTCCCTGGAACTGGAGTTAAAGACGGTTCTCAGCTGCCATGTGGGTGCTGGGAATTGAACCTGGGTCCTCTCCAAGAGCAGTCGGAGCTCTTAACTGCTAGGCCATCTCTCCTGCCCCCTCCTCTTCTTTCCTTTCTCTTTTGCAGTGCTACAGATCAACTCTGGAACTCCTGCATTCTAGAAAAGCACTCCATCCTTGGGGTACATGGCGCAACTGTCCTTTATAATGATTAATTTATTTTCTTTTAGTGTTTATTTTATGTGTATGAGTGATTTGCCTGCCTGTGTGTAGGTGCACCCATGTCGTGTAATGCTGGCACAGGCCAGAAGAGAGTGTCAGACCCCCCAGGACTGGAGTTATGGACAGTGATTACCTGCCATGTTCATGCTGGAAATTGAACCCTGGTCCTCTGCAAGAGTAGCCAGTGCTTCTAACCACTGAACCATCTCTTCAGCCCTTCTTTAAGTTTTTTTTTTAATCAGTGTCTTTCATGACATTGGCATTTTGAGTCCATAGATTTAAAAATAAAAATTCAGTGTGATTTAATACTATTTCATTACCATCAGAGTTGGTCTGTGGGAACCTCTTCAGTCTGCTTGCTATATCCTTTTAATGTAGTCTCCCTAATTACATTTTTTTTTTTGTATGTGTATACCCCAGCACCTATGTGTTGGAGAGGACAGACAGCTTATAGAAGTTGCTTTTCTTCTTCCATATTTGGGTCCTGGGGATTAATCTCAGGTGGTCAGAAACCTTTACTTGCTGAGCCCTTGCTGGGCTAGTAGTCTTGCTGATTTTTTGTTGTTGTTGTTGTTGGTTTTTTTTTTTTTTGGGTTGATTTTTTTTTTTTTTTTTTGTCTTTTCGAGACGGGTCTCCCTGTAGCGTCAGCTGTCCTGAAACTCGCATTGGTAGACCAGGGGCTGGCCTTGAACTCACAAAGATCCACCTGTCTCTGCCTCCCAAATGCTAGGATTAAAGGCTTGTGCCACCATGCCCGGCTTACTTTTTTTTTTTTAATTCCTAAATCAGGGATGTGGCTCAGCTAAGTGCAGTGATGAATGCCTTTAATCCCAGCGGGATACTGAAGAGCAAGACCTCCTGATTTTACCAGTTCTGGCTTCCTATTTATTTAAATGATTCCCCTTATTGTTTGGCTTAGTTTTAGAAACCATTTTTTTCTGTTATCTTCCTACCTTCAGTTGTCTTTGCATTTTTTTCTTATAAGCTAATAGTTCTATTGGGTAGCAGGAAGAATTTGATATATAATTTAAACTTCCCCTTTAAGGACTGTTCTTTTCCATATTAATATAACTTGTCTCTGATATTTATGAAACAATAGGAATAATCCCTGAAAGTGTAGCCTTAGCTTGTGATATTTATTTGATAATCATGTTTTACCTTGCCAGTTTTTTTTTTTTTAAACAGACTTAATTCACTTCATTTTTTTTTTTTCCTCATATAAAAGCCCAGTGTGCGGCTAAGGATATGGCTCATAGTTTAGGAGCACTGGCTTTTCTTGCAGAAGATTAGGGTTTGCTTCCCAGCATCTACATGGCAACTAACAACCACCCTAACTCTAGTTCCAGGGGATCCAACACTCTCTTCTGACTCCTTTGGTCTTTGAAGGCACATAGTGTACTTCTATACATGCAGTCAAACACAAATACACATTAAAAAAATCTTATTTGGTATCCACATCTGGAGCCTGGGTCTTCTGCACAGAGATTGTGGTGTGAGTTTTCATAAAGTGGTTGGTGAATTCTTGATCAACAAATTCTCTTTCCAGAGGTTAGAGGTCAGGTATCTAGAGGTCCCGGAGATGGCATCAAAGGTTGGCCAAGGTGGCAGTGCAGCCTCTGGCTGATGTGTAACAGTCGTTAGCATCAGCAGTAGCACAGAGTACCTCTGTGAGCAGGGTGACAACACCAGCACAGAGCCACAGCGGCCTGTCACCTTACATGGGATTGTGGAGGGCTTGCTGATCTTGTTTCTCCTGTAGCCTCTGCACAGGGACAGTGGAAAGCCTGGTCAAGATGGTGGCTCCTCAGATGGCATGGCTACCTCCTCAGAGCACTCAACATCCAGATCAATAACTATTGGTATAGTACCTAGTGGTGACAAAAGCCTTAGATCTGGAGGGCTAGCCAGTCAGAGCCTGCTTCGGTACTGACATGGTCTTTCAAACCTCATCCTTATAGGATGCTTCCAGGGACAAGTCAGTAATCTCAGATGCCTTAATGGCCAGGGAGAAGGGTAGATCTCCAGGGACTGAGCTTCATATCCTTGAACAGGTGGTCCCAGCTTAGTGATGGGGATCCACTTCCTGTCTTCAGCTTTGCCTCCATGAGCCCCTCAGGCTAACCTTTGACTGAACTGAGATCTCCATCTTGGACAGAGCCTGGGAGACAGCTGTGAACACCTTGGAAGAAGCCATTGCCTCCCAAGCCTGGGTCCATGGGTCCTCTGGTCTGTCCCACTGCACAAGAGTCCTCTGCCATTTGCTGGTTTCTGGAGGAAGAGGCTTGTCTTTTTGTTTTTCAATTTTCTCTCCATCTAATAAATTGGCAAATCTGCAGCTCAAGTACCCAATTCTTCCTACTTTTATTTTTTTATTTATTTTTAAATAAGGACACTCTATCTTCAAGGCTGGCCTGAAACTTACTGTGCAATCCAGACTGGCCTTGAACTTAAGGTAATCCTTCAGCCTCAGTCTCCTGAGTGCTGGGATTGTAAGTGTATACCACTATATCCAACTCCACTTAAAAAAAGAATTGTAGCGCCAGGTGTGGTGGCGCACGCCTTTAATCCTAGCACTTGGGAAGCAGAGGCAGGCGGATCTTTGTGAGTTCAAGGCCAGCCTGGTCTACAGAGTGAGTTCCAGGACAGCTGGGGCTACAGGGAGACCCTGTCTCGAAAAGATTAAAAAAAAAAAAAGAATTGTAGCATAATTTACTCTGAGGTGCACAGCTGGGGTACCTTTGCATGTAAATCTTAGAACATGTTAAAAAAACAGTAACAAACCTACTTTTTGGACATCTCAGTTGGGGTATTCCACAGTCACCTCAAATGAGGGAACAACAGTTGCTGTAATGTATATCTTCATGATCTCAGTAATTGTCACAGTCACCCTGCGGGTAGTTAGAACTGTTGATTTATTTTACAGATGAGGAGCTGAGAGGACTATTGAGTTCTTGTCTAAAAAGCAGTTCTTGTCTAAAAGAGCCTGACTTGGTGGTGCACACCTTTGATCCTAGCACTTGGGAGGCAGAGGCAGGCAGATCTCTGGGAGTTCAAGGCCAGTCTGGTCTACAGAGTGAGTTCCAGGGCAGATGGGGCTGGAGGGAGACCCTGTCTTAAACACACACACACACACACACACACACACACACACACACACACACACAGCAGGAAGAAGCCAAGTATGAGGTGTGGTGGCACATGCCTTTAATTCCAGCACTTGGAAGGCAGAGGCAGGAAGGCAGAGGCAGGCGGATCTCCCTGAGTTCAAAGCCAGCCTGGTCTACATAGTGAGCTCCAGGCCAGCTGAGACTAAAGGGAGACCCTGTCTCAAAAGGATGGGCGTGGGGGTGGGGAGTGAGGGGTGGGGGGTTGGGTGGGAGCAGGGAGAGCTGGGGGTGGTGGCACAGGCCTTTAATACCAGCACATGGGAGGTGGATCTCAGAGTAGACCAGCTGGGGCTACTAGGAGACCATGTCTCAAAAAGACTACCACCAACAAAAAAGGCAGGAATAGCAAACAGTACTAGGACCCAAAGCAGATCCATTTTCAGAATCCACAATTTTAAACCTTTAGCTGTGTGTTTTCCAAACCATGATGTCTACAAGTGAACTTGGTGGACTTTTTTTCTCATTCCTCTCTCCATCCTGAATGCCCCCATGAAGGGCCTGGCTATCCACCCACGAGTATTAAGTAGGTGTCATGTTGGAGCAGTGTCACCTCCTTCACCATCTCTCTCCAACCCCTGGTAGTGACTAAGTCCTTCCTATCTTCATGTTGCAGGTGAGGAAGGTAGACTTAAGCTGGTATAACAGCCCCTTATTTGGTCCATTTACTTTTCCATCCCTTGTAAGGCACATTTAATCCTGCTTCTAGATGGACCTTTCTAAAACACACATTAAATTGTCACTTTATAGCTTCAAGTCCTTACCTGTATTCTTGGAACCTTTAGGATCAGGCTTATTCATGTACCTGACCTGCAGAGTCCCTATTGCCTACCCTCAGTCTCACCTCTAGTCCTCTGCTATATCACCAAGTCTAGTGTGTCTCCGTGCATCAAGGGCCTTTTCACTTCATGTGCAGGTGCAGGTGTCTCTCTCTGTGGCTGATTCAAATTATCATCTGAGAATCCAGCTTGGTGCCTGTTCTTGGAGGAAACTTCTGTGACCACTCAGCTGATTTGGCAAGGTTTTATTTTGATGTGCTCTTTTGTACTTTCCTAGGGGCTTTTAGTGATATCTTTTTCCTACTCCTCAAACATCTCGGAACTGCTGGTCTCCTGAGCACATTTGCTGTTATAGGTTTTGCACTTGTCCAGCTTCTTTCCACGGACAGAAATGTCTCCTTTAGCTGCCTTCCATTTGAACCTGTTTATTAATTAATTAATTAATCAATTTTTGGTGCAGGAGAGTAAACCTAGTGTCTCGCACATGCTAGCCCCATGTTGGCAATGTTAAATGTCTTATATAATAATGACCCAAGTCTCATGTTTTAGTCTTACGCACTTTCCCAGGCAGAATATGATGTTGTTTCCACCATGACAATTAATATCTTACTTTATTATGTGTTGACATGTCCATGGATAGGCATGTGGTCATGTGTCTTGTGTAGAAGCATAACTTATTTATTTGGATATCCTTAACAGCACTAATCCCATGGCCTACACATAGCATATGCTCCAAGTTGTTTAATCAGTGAGTGGATTTGAAATTAGCTACCCATTAAATAATGTCCAACCCTTTCAGAGGAATATGAACAGGGAACATGATGGCACTAATTCAGACTTGAAGGCCAGTTTAAAAATGAGTCATGCCAAAGTTTGTGGATTCCGTCACCAGGTTCCTGTTACACGATTTGATTTCCAATGTGTCTATCCTGTCTTTTCTCATGTGTTGTGAATACTCGTAGTTGGGATATAGAACGTGTGCCAGGACACTCTATGAATTTAACTTAGTAGTTGTCCTATTACCAGCTTTTAGGGCTGTAAGTCTTGAAAGAGGTTGTGTGTTGTCTCATAATGGGTGAAGAGCTGTTAGAGGCCTTTAGCAGCTTGAAGGGCTGACTTCTGGTGTTTGCTCATACTTTGTTGTTGGGCAATCATTGGAGAGATTTAGACTGCCAACCCAGATAAGAGAATCTCTTCCCATTTATTGAATCACTCCACAGTCTTGGGATAGCTGGACTTTGAATCATTGCTGAAGTTATAATGGCGATTTAGAGTTGAGGTGCAGAGCAAGAAGCTTATCTCTGAGGTCATCGCCTTGTGTCTGCTTTCACGAAAATCTTGTCTTAAAACTGAGATATGTTCTCAGAAGAGGTGGTGAACACAGAGAAATGCAAACCTCAGGGTAACAATTTTCCCTGTACAGTAATAAAGATGTATGTGGAGTCAGTGGCTACAGAATCAAAAATAGATCACAGTAATCCGATCAGACTTGAGAAATAGCTTGTTGCTCAGTGTTTAAAAAAATGGATAAGGCAGTCAGGTTTATGGAGTTTTTCCTACTATTTGTATGACTGACTACATCCATAGGAATTAAGATAGAGGGAAAATGAAGCTTTAAAGTTAATTACCTATGGTTGGAGAGATGGCCTAGTGGTTAAGAGCACCGACTACTCTTACAGAGGACCCGGGTTCGATCCCCAGCACCCACATGGCGGCCGAGAACCGTCTGAAACTCCAATTCCAGGAGAACTCCAGTTCCACGGGAGTCCGACTCTGCATTGCACAACACGGGTGCACAAACCTACATGCAGACAGTACACTCATACACATACAGAAAAAAAAAAAAAGGTAATTGCCTACAAGTGATCTAGTTTTAAACAGAAAGATTTGCTTTTGGTCCTCCATGGAGGATGGGAGAGATTTTGTTTGTAGGAAGAGAGGAGAGTGTGTTTGCTAATGCTACCTTTTAATTTAGGAGAAGTTTGGAGTTTGGGTTTGGCCATAAAATGTACAGGAGAAATCGTTCTAACCAGGGTTTATTGCTGTAATATTTTTTAAGTGTGTTTATAACACTGATGTATCTGTGACCTTGTAAAGGTGTGTTGGAGAGGAGGGGGTGGCCGGCCCTTTTCTCACTGTCATAAGTGATGTGTGCTCAATAATTCTACTTCCCGACAGGTTTGGGAAGGGGAAGACTGCCTATGGAAGCTTGTTTTTCTTCTGGCTTCTTTCTAAAGTGCTTCCTCCGTAGTCACATCCACTTAGAATCTTCTTCCTGTTTTAGGCTTGCATTCAGCTTAGTCCGGTTGGTGTTTTAAATGCTTTGAATTACGGAGGATTGCAATGTTGTATCAGTGCTTCTTTGGTAGCTGTGTGGCCCATATGGTCTTTGGTTACAGAGTTTGCACTTTCTGACATTGTGAGTGTATTATCACTATTATTTGAGGTTTTGAGAGGAATGACAGTCTCCCTTTAGTTCTACCTTGTGCTAAACTCTCTTTCATGGTAGGTGTTTTCCCTGAAGGTATTAAACCCTTTTTTTTTTATTCACGGTTCTGGGTAGCGATATCTTTATCAGTGTGACCTTCTGTCAAGTTAATCATGATTTGATGACAGCATCCAAGAAAAATGACATCTTTGAAATACAAATGTGGTCCGTGTGTTGATGTATGGTCTATGGCTGGTATTATCCAAGAAGAAAAGATGAGTCAATCAAGTTCTTCTAGAATTAGGGAGTGAACGCCTCAAGTATCCTGTTTAAAAACAACTGCGTCTAGAGCTTGTCTGCCAGATTGCTTATTTCATTATTGTCATTTGCATACAAGTTGATGATTCTTTAAATAACCTATCTGTTCAGTTTTCTTTTCGTCCTGAATTGTTTTTCCTCAAGTGTTACTATCCATTCATGCAGAAGCATGAATTGAGCCTTGAAAGTTAGAATTTTAGATGGAGTGGCAGAAATTTTCTTTACCTCTTTGTTGCCAAAAATGATCTCTTATTTTCATGTTAATCTCCTGTGATTACATCTCTTAATTTCACAAGGTGAGTGCATACAGAGCTATATTTTAATAGGAACGTTTCCAAGGTTTTAGGCTTTTTAAAAATGAGGTCATCACCTTAAAGATTTTGACCTGAACTTTTCATGAACTAAAGGAGCATGAAAAGTCTAGATGAAAAAGAAAAAAAGATGAATGTATAATGTGCTCATAATGGAATAACTGATCAAAGTTAAATTCCTTTTATAACATTTATCTGGTGCTGATTCCCAGAGTATTGCCATCAGGATGAGAAGCTCTGTATTTCTATATCTGATCTACCTGGAAGGTTCTCTTTAAAAAAGTAGGCTTTTTTTTTCTTGTTTATCTTAAAAAATTTTATTGAGCATTTGTACAACTTATACAATGGTTCCCAATCAAACCCAGTCTCTCCCCTCCCCACCCCCTATACCCCAACCCCTCATCAGAAATCATACATTATAACATCCAGGCTTACCCTATCCAGTAAAGCTCCGCAACCCAGATGTCCTTCTGTGCAAATAGATCTCCTGGAGTCTAGCCAGCATATGTAGTCAATTTATCTAGGTAAGGCATACTCTTCCTCAGCCAACATTACTAAGTAAGTCTCTTGTAGTTCTTAGTCCAGGGTCAGTCCCTCACCCATTTCTCTTACTCTGCTTTGAGACCTTGCCCCAGTTGGCATGGGTCCTCTGTCTGATGCCTACGTTGCCACACGTTTACATGTGAAAGCTTACAGTCGATTGTAAGTCACTGCTTCTCTACGTTCATGCACCAGCTCTAGCTCTTAAAGTCTTTCTGCTCCCTCTTCCACAATGATCCCTGAGCCTTGGGTAGGTGAGGTTTAATATAGGGGCTCCATCCAGGGATACACACTGTTTATCTTATTTGAACCAATGGCTTTAACAGAATGAGTCAAGTTTTTTTTTTTTGTTTTTTTTTTTGTTTTGTTTTTTGGTCTTTTTCAAGACAGAGTCTCCCTGTAGTCCCAGCTGTCCTGGAACTCATCTGTAGACCAGGCTGGCCTTGAACTCACAAAGACCCACCTGCCTCTGCCTCCCAAGTGCTAGGATTAAAGGTGTGCGCCACCACGCCCGGCTAGAATGAGTCAAGTTTTAAACAACAGACAAACAAGAAGAAAGCTCTGAGTAGTTAGTCACATAAGGGCTGAGGTGGCTATAGGCTGTAACAAAGCATTCTTTTTTGCCTGACCTCTCTCCACATTTGTTCTAGAGTCTTCTAAGTGTGGCTATAACCACAGCAGAGAACTGGGAGAAGGAGTTTTGAGCCCTTGGCAATGTCTGTCTTTTCATCAGGGGCATATACAGGAGTGTTTCAAAGGCTTTCCATTTAAGTAAAGTCTAAAACTTGGGGAAGATTTCCACTGAGAAGGAGGTGAGAAAGAAAGAAATTCCAGGCCAAGGAAAACCATGTGATTATAAGTAGAAAAAGGCTAGTGAGGAATGGGATACCAAAGATGACTTGGAGTATGGAAAACATACAATGTCAGATTAGATGAAATTTAGGAAGTCCTTTGGAGCTATTGAAGCTTTTTTGAATAGTGAATAAAAATAAGATTCATGCTTTAGGATTTTGGCAGTGATTAGAATTTGAGAGATTTGATTAGAAGTAGAACAGTAGGTTAGAGGCATAATAGTTCAAATGATAATGGAAACTTGAAGTAGGGCAGTGAAGGAAGAAGAAATATGATGGGCTGGGTTTGGTGGCTGATTAGAAAATGGAAATTGAGGGACAGTAAAGAGAAGAAATGAAGACGGACTTTGATTTTTAGCTTGAGTCACTAGAAAAATGGCTGTTCAGATTAACATATAATAAATGGTACATGGGAAGGGGAGTTTTGAGCATATTACTCAAGCTAATATTGCCGTGTATAGGACATGTTTAGAAGGTAGTTTGAAATGTGGTCTTGATTTCATTAGAGAATTTGAAAGTAGAGTTAGAGATGGGGATTTAAAAGTTCTCTAACGAAGTGTTAGGTTAGAGGTGGAGAGATGGCTCAGCAGTTAAGAGCACTGGCTGCTCTTGCAGAGGACCCTGGTTTGATTCCCAGCACCCACATGGCAACTAACAACTGTCCATTACTCTAGTTCCAGGGGATCTGATGCCCTCTTCTGCCCTCCAAGGGCACTGCAATGACATGGGGCACTTACACACATGCAGGCAATACACTCATACACATAAAATAAAAATAAAAATAAGTGATACCTAAAAGTTATAGCTATGCTTTTATTCAGTTACTTACTGAATATACACTTACCAAATCTTCTAGTATGTGTAAAACACTGTGTTAGATGCCACAGACAAGGCAGGATGGTGAGAGAGGCCAGGGATAGTACATAGAGGTAGGACCTGACAGGAAGTGTTGGTGACAAGATGACGAATCCTTGGTGAATACTAGGAAGGGCGGGCAGGGGACCGAGGGGTAAATGTTATAGAAGGAGGGCGGAATTAGTGGGAAGTGAGTGGGATTCATTGTATTTTTTGAAAAAAAATGACATTTTTATTTTAAAGGTTTGAGGGTTTACCTGCATGTATGTATGTATATGTATCATGTGTCCCTGGTGCCCATGGAGGCCAGGAGACGACACTAGAATCCCAGGAACTAGAGTTACAGAAGGTTATGGGTCAGTATGTGGGTACTTGGAACTGAACCCTGGGTCCTCTGCAAGAATAGCCAGGGCTTTTAACCTTTGACCCACCTCTCTACCCCCCTCTCCCCCTACGGAAGTCTCTTAACTGAGGTGCTAGGAGCATTGAAGGGCGGTGCCATAGAATTCTTCACTGAAGGAAAGTATTGTCTTGGTAGTAAATGAACTGTGAAGAAGATTGTGTGAGCAAATGAAATTAGACCAGAGTAACTTAGCCAGACAAACAGCTAGGATGCAAGGCTAGAGCCAGTGTGTGTGTGTGTGTGTGTGTGTGTGTGTGTGTATGTGTTCATTGCTCTCCGAAGTAGAGCACTATACCAAATTGTGTCTTTCTTTTGTATAAAGAGCTGCAGAAATCAGTTCAGCCTGTTTGTACCACTTAAAATGTTTTTGAATTCAGCTTCTTGAGGTTGTGGTATTGAATAAAGAGCAAATTTGTGAGGCTCACAACTGTCCTTGTATTTCATGTGAAGAATGACAGCTTTGGCAGGCTGAAACATGGCAGGAGAATGGCTGGTAACTGTTTTTCTAGAAGTTGCTGTTTTAACAACCACCACCAGAGAACAAAACAAATCCCAGTGTAGCTCAGGGAGCACTTTCAGGATGGTAGGAGGAATCTAGGTCAGCTCAGCAGCAACTCCTATTCTTTGGGTAGATTAATGTCTGCCACTGGTTTCCAGCATACTGTGCAAAGGCCATAAGACCTGCGCGGGGTTCCTGAGTTAGTCTCTTTCATTGCTTTGACAATACCCAAGACTGGGTAACTTATAAAGAATAGAAGTTTATTTTCATTCATGGTTCCAGAAGACCAAGAACATGATGTTGTCATGTGTTCCTGGCTGCAGGGGATGCAGGCACACAGGAGCAAGACAAAATATACGAGGTAACCTGGCTTTTAATTAAGGTAGCTAACTCTGCTGAGATGTAATCCATTCCTGAGAGCACTAATCTAGTTGGTTGAGAAAGATTCATTTCTGGGAAAGATCTTAACTCCTAGTTCTACTATATTGACAACTCATTTTAAACATAAATGTTGGTGATGACAACCATTTCCAAGATGTAGCAGGATGTCAGCAGGCATCAGTGGGGTCATGATTATGTTAATACGCTGGAGCAATTCGAGGCATAGTTGAGTAGAGAGATGCGGCAATATGCTGAGATGCACTCTGGATTTCCCTAGGTTTTGTTTGCCAAACTTTCCATAACTGTGTACCTTATATGTATTTATGGGGCTTGGGAGCTGGCTCAGTGGTTAAGAGCACTTACTACTCCTGCAGAGGACCTGGGTTTGGTTCCCAGCATCCACTTGAGGAAGTTCACACTGATTGATATTCCAGCACCAGGAGATCACTCTAAGGTTACCTGCACCCATGCGCACCTGCTCCCACCTCCCATGTACACGTGATTAGTGGTGGCTCATTCCTGTAATCCCAGCACTAGGGAGGCAGAGGCGGGTGGATCTCTGTGAGTTCAAGGCCAGCCTGGTCTACATAGTGAGTTCCAGGACAGCTGGGGCTACAGGGAGATCCTGTTTCATAAAGACCAAAAAAAAAAAAAAAAAAAAATCTTAAAAATGATAGACATTTCATACCTTAAGGGGCTGCCTGGTCTAAAAGGAGCTTCATTCAGCAGTAGAGCTAAGGAACTGGAGCTGTTGAGCCTCACTCCGTTTCTCTGGCCATGCCTCTCTTAGTGCTATTCAGTGGAACTCTGTGATAGTGGAAATACTTCTTATCTGTGTTGTACAATTGAATCATCCCTAGTGTGACATTTGACAATCAAGTCCCTTGAAGTGGGTCTAGTGTGCCTGAAGAACTTCGGTTTTATTAACTTCTAACATAGAGTTAAAACAGCCACATCCATGGCTATTGGTTACCATATTTGACATAACTGCCAATAAAAACTTGGGTGAGAGGGGTTTGAAAGAGTTGTGTTGAGCTCGTGGTCGCTCCAGGTCATGGTTTACATTGAAGGTTGTGTTCAGCTACTGTGCACATGTGAATTGTGAATCTTTCTCTCCTTTTCTCCTGATTTTTCATATCTAAAGCCCCTGGAATATCTTTTTTTTTTAATATTTTTTAAATTTTATTTATTTTCTATGTGTATGAATGTACTGTCTGCATGTAGGTTTGTGCACCCGTGTCGTGCAATGCTTCGGAGGTCAGAAGAGGGCGTCTGATTCCCCTGAAATTGGAGTTACAGACAGTTCTCAGCCTCCATGTGGGTGCTGGGGATTGAACCCGGGTCCTCTGCAAGAGCAGTCGGTGCTCTTAACTGCTAGGCCATCTCTCCAGCCTGCCCCTGGAATATCTTAATTGTCCTTTCTTCCTTTGGAAAATTATCCTCTTCGCCCTTAAGTGGGGTGTAGGTCATTGAATGCCTAGATCAATAGCTCCAGCTTTATCCTTGGGAAGCTCAGTCTTGAAGGTCACTGTTACATGACTATAGTGGCCGAGTGCCAATTCACATTGTGGTTTTCTTTCCCCTTTTCATTCTCTCTCTTTTTTTTTTTTTTTTTATGATGCTGAAAGTGAGTGAAATGTGAAAAAAACATTATTCATTTTAAATAGTTTGGACTGCCAGGTTAATGTGACTCTTAAGCAGAGCTTCATGAGGTCTGGCCATAGTAACTGCTTTTAACTTGATTTAAAGTTCTTAAACATTCTGAATTGCCTCACCTAATCTTTTTATAGTGAACGTACAATTTTCAGGCTCTTTTTTATTTTCAAATCCATAACTGACAGCTGCTCAACACTTCATTCAAATAGTTTTAAGAATTTTAGAGAAAAGTTGGGACAGGCTGGATTTACTGACATCAGTTGGATTGAGATACTGTGGATTTAAAGATGATAGAGAAGGAGAGAGAAAAGTAGCAAATAATTATTGCATGTTCACTGCTTGCCCAATGACAGGGATTTGAAACTTAATAACTAAGAGAATTGAGAGGTAGCAGAAGGGCATTTGAGGGAACTTTCAAATGTTAACCTAAAAAGTGAAAATTCCATTTGAAAACACAATTTGCCTGAAGTACTATTTGTTTTATTACATTAAATATATTAATGCAGAAAAACACATGTGTGTCAAAGTCTCAGTACAACCATTTTTTCCTGGAAAATGTCTCACAGATGCTATGAGTTAACTCTTCAGGGAATTCCATGATACCTACTGCATGGCAGATATTTTCCAACTGGAATGAATGTTACATAAGAGAAATGGTTTCCTAAGGTCATTCACGTCTGCTCCCTCTTACTCTATGAAGTTCTGGGTTACAGGGAATGCAGAGAACCTTCAAAGTATGGTGTTTATTTGGGATTTTAAAGCAAATGCGGCTATAAATTTTGTCCTTTTGCTCTAATATGTTTTATTTTATTTTTTAATTTAATTTTTTTTTCGGTCTTTTTGAGACAGGGTTTCCCTGTAGCTCCAGCTGTCCTGGAACTCACTCTGTAGACCAGGCTGGCCTTGAACTCACAAAGATCTGCCTGCCTCTGCCTCCCAAGTGCTAGGATTAAAGGCGTGCACCGCCACGCCCGGCTTTTTTTTTTTTTCAAATGTGTTTTAAGTGCATGTATGTGTGTGTGTGTGTGTGTGTGTGTATGTAAGTGTGTGTGTGCTATACATTGTGGGGAGTACTAGCTTTGCAAGGATTAATTATATGGGATCTCTTCCATCGAGGGGCTTAGATTTGACTCTTGTGGAGGACATAGTATGAATAATACTGTGCTCATAACCATAATGGACAGTTGAAGAATGAAGTGGAAGAATAGGAGAGGACTCACAGTAGAGATTTAGTCAGGAAAGAGTTTCAGGGAATCCTTGGAGTTGGATCTTGAAAGACAGGAGAGACCCAGAAAAAATGGCAGATTCTGGGGACTACACAGTTAGGTATTTGTTAATTGTGTATTTTAGAGGCAGGGAGAAAAACTTGAGGGAGCAACAGAATGGGAAGCTGGTAAGGGTACAAAGGCACATAAGTTGTCAAGTCAGGAAAGACCATACAGAGGTACACAGTAGTCAGATCACAAAAGACCACACAAAAGTACAACCCACAGAAGACCAAGGTGATTTTACTTAATGGAGTGTGTTTTACTAATGGTGGTGTTTCATGGAGTATCTCTGTGGACATGGAATAGGATGGTGGATTAGAAGACTAGGAGTATGAGAACAGTTAGGGAGAGGCTGGGGAAGATCAGCTGAGATTTTGAGAGCCAAGGAACTTGCTGTGCAACTTGAGAAAAGTTGCTTGGCTGGTGAAGTTAAGGTAACATAAGGGACCACGAAGGTAGAAATAAGGACTGATGTAGAACGAAGGAAAGTCCTGCATATTTTAAACCAGGGAGACTTTATATATAAAGTAAGAGGTACTACGGAAGGAGATGGAAGGTAAAGAAGAGGGAGTTGGTCAGACTCAAGGGTCATGATGAGCTTAGGACATGCTCTTGGAGGGCACTCACAAGACTATGTAGAGGGCACCCAGCTAAAGTTGGAAGCTTCATCATGCTATAGTGAGTGGCCCCAGTCTTGTTGATTACCCTTGCCTGAACAGAACACAGAATGCCCCTTTTTGATGTGTCCTTAAAACCTCCTTTCCCTTTTAGAAGGAAGACATGTATATTAGTATTTTCTTCCTGCTGTGACCAAGTAGGTGATAGGAAACACCGTAGCTGGGGAGAGGTTGATACTTAGGGTTTGGGGGTGCAGTCCATCAGCGCAGGGAAGATGGTCACAACCAGCGAGAGCAGCTGTCGGCAATGGCAGCAGACGTGTGATGCTGCTTGCTCCATGTGTACTGGTGGGGTGTGTGTGGGGGGAGGAGAGAGAGAGAGAGAGAGAGAGAAGACGGGAGGGGAGAGAAGAGGAGAAGAGAAGGAGGGAGAGAAGAGAGAAAACACAAGAAGCGGGTACCTGGTTATAAAACCTTAAGCCCTCTTCCCCTGTGCTCACTTCTTCCAGTTGGGCTCCACCTTGGAAAGGTTTAACAGTCTTCCCAGACAGACAATGCACAAGGTCGTGGGGTCTAGTTCACATCCAAACTGGTAGTCGGTAGGTACAGAATGGGAGTGTAGAGCTGAAGGATGGGGAGAGCCTGGAGACCAGCCTTAGCCTGCAGATGGGAAAGAGTCTCTGAAAGGTCACTAGCCTATCCAGAAAACCCAAACTGGAGATGAGTGCAGCCTCTGCCTGGAGGAGCTCAGTGATTTCTTTGTCCCTTTTGCTTTCTCCTTAAAAAGGGTTATGAGAGCTGGAGAGATGGCCTAGTGGTTAAGAGCGCCGATCGCTCTTGCAGAGGACCCGGGTTCGATCCCCAGCACCCACATGGCGGCTGAGAACCGTCTGTAACTCCAATTCCAGGAGAACTCCAGTTCCAGGAGTTCCGAGAGACCCTCTTCTGACCTCCTCGGCATTGCACGACACGGGTGCACAGACCTACACGCAAAACAGTACATTCATACACATAAATAAATAAAAATAAAAACAAAACAAAACAAAAAAAGGATTATGACATCTTGTCATAATCTTACCTCTTATTTTGGACACAGGAATTTCTTTTATCTTGCAGTTTATTTTTCCTTTCTTGCCAGTTCAAGCAGGAATAACTATATTCTAAGATGCCGAAAACAAGTAAACATGCATTTTTTTTTCTACTAAGAGGAAATGACGTTTGATCTGATGAGGATATTGTCCATTGAGAAATGATACACGTAGCAGTATTCCAGTCTAGGGTCAAGTTTCATAGGGATAACTTGTAAACTCCTCTTTGGAATTTGCCTTCCATGTTTTTAGCCTAGAGAAGAACCAAGAAGTAGGTATGGCTATTGGGCAAATACAGTTTTTTTAGGAATGACTTAGTGTGGAGCAGGGTACCCTCAGTTATCATTGTTTATAATACATTTTCTCCTTTGTCTCTAAGAATGTGAATAGTATAGCAATATGATTGATAAATAAAACAAAAGTTAGTTATGGTTGCCCTGGTAACTATATTTCTCAGCAACTATTTTGTTTGCCATGAAATGTGCCCATAGTGATTTACTGGATATCAAACTCTGAATATTATGATTCTTTGTATTTAAATTTTGTACGTACTTGTTCAGGGAGAGGCAGTTTTGTAAGCTATTTTTGAGCTGGGTTCTGAAGCTGGATGTGTGATGGAGATCCTTGTGTTTTTTTTCTTCTTTTTTTGGAACACAAGCAAGAAACTGTGATTACAATGAATATTTGAGTTTAAGGAGAACATCCACGTCTAAAGTAGAATTTAAGAATACAGTCGCGGATCATGTTACTGCATTTTGGGCAGCTATATGCTATATATGTATGATGGTGGTCTTGTAAGATTTCAGTGGAGTCTGGACATTTCCTGTTGCCTCGTGACACTGCGGGCATCCCAGCACAGCCACAGTGTAACACATTGCTCATAGTTTGTGGCCGTGCTAGTTTTAACATGCCTGCTGTGCTTCTATTCATGATAGACATCATACTTGGTAACAAATATTTCTGACATATATTTACTATAATGTACTTTTTTATTGTTATTTTAGGGTATGCTCTTTACTTAAAAAGTATACTCTAAAACAGTCTACTGTGTTGTGGTGGTAGCACCTGGGTGCATCTTTTCATTGCATCAATTGCTCTTGGACTTGATTTAATCTCATATTGTTTTGTTCATCATCATGGTCCTAGGCCATGTAAGAAAGTCCCCCCACCCTTAAACTATATAGTTTGGATGTCTAATAGACTACACCATCTAGGTTGTGGTGAGCACCCTCTGTGAAGTAGAAGGATAAAATAGTCTAATGTGCCAGTTTTTGGAACAAATATCCCTGTCAGTAATAACACCTGGCTGTATTTGAATGATTTTTGTGATACATGAAATTTCTTAAAATTGGAATATTTTTATGTAGTAGCCAGAGGATGTATTGTATCTAAAAAAAGTAGCCAAAAATGTATTAACTCATACCTTTTGACTTAATTCCTGTGCAATTACTTTTGATGATAGGTTATCAAAAAATGTTAAAGCTGAAAATCAAAATAAGCAGTTAGAGCTTGATGATCAATATGAAACGAGTGATTAAAAAAAGTTTAGTACCTCCTTTGACCCCTGCTTTAGTGTATTGTAATAGTTTTGCAAGCGCACAGATATAAACTTAAACACTGAATTGTTTTTAAAACTAAAATATTGGAAATAATTTAAATGTCCGTCAGTAGAAGACTGGTTAAATAAATTATGTTCTGTTCGCATAATGGAATATTTTGTAGCCATTAAAAAGATTGATGTTGCTGTGTGTACTGACAGGAAAGATCTCTAGGCTTTATCAGGAAGTGAAAACAGTACATAGGGCTCAGGAGATGGCTCAGCCGTAAAGCATTTGCTACCCAAGTATGGGAAGTAGTTCAGATGCTCAGAATGGCAGTTCACCTGTAATTTCAGCCTCAGGCGGCCACAGGGAACCCTGAGAGCAAACTGCTAGCCAAGACTGGTCATATGGGAGAGCTCTGGATTTGAGTGGGAGCCCCTTCCTCAATGAATAAGGTGAAAGCAATCAAAGACTATTTCTTTTTTAAAAAATTTTATTTATTTTTGCATGTGTATGAATGTACTGTCTGCATGTAGGTTTGTGCACCCGTGTCGTGCAATGCCACGGAGGTCAGAAGAGGGTGTCGGATTCCCCTGGAACTGGAGTTCTCCACGAATTGGAGTTACAGACGGTTCTCAGCCGCCATGTGGGTGCTGGGGATCGAACCCGGGTCCTCTGCAAGAGCAGTCGGTGCTCTTAACCTCTAGGCCATCTCTCCAGCCCCCAAAGACTATTTCTTACATCAACCTAAAGCCTCTATATCAACCTAGAGCCTCTACATGCACATGTGTGCACACATCTATGTACACTCTGATACATGTGCATCTATACACATATAAAAACATCCATACATATACACATATGCAAAAAATGGAAGGAAAACAAACATGTCATAGAATTCTCTAGCTATAGATGATCTAAGTATTTTTTAGTTTAATTAGCCTGTAATGGCTGCTAATTGGTATGTTCATTTAAATTAGATAATAAACACAAAGCTCTTAAAAATGGTTATCTCTAGAGAATAGGATTATGAAGGACTTTTCCTTTGAAATGAAGTTATATTTGAATATAGTTGAAATTTCTATAATGAATATGGGTTACCACCTTGGCAGTTATAGAGAATATACATTTATATACAAAAAGCATGCTGCTTAAGGGTCTAAAAATCAGATGAATGGGTGCTGTATATAGGCTCTAGAAGCCTTTTTGTTTTTAATGTTTTATTATTTTTATTTTATGTGTATGAGTGTATTGCCTGTATATAAGTGCACCCATGTTTTGTAGTGCCTGCAGAGGTCAGAAGAGCTCTGAGATCCCCTGGAACTGGAGTTATGGATGGTTGTTAGCTGCCATGTGGGTGCTGGGAACTTAACCTGGGTCCTCTGGAAGAGCAGCCAGTGCTTTTAACCACTGAGCCATCTCTCTAGCCCTAGAAATCTTTTCTTTACTGTTTGTTTTTGTCTGGATCCCTGAGAGTTTGAAGAGATGTTTGTATTTGAAGAGACGTTTGTATTTACCACTCTTGAACTATTATTTTGAGCTTAGAAATGACACTTAATGAGGGGCTGGAGAGATGGCCTAGCGGTTGAGAGCGCCGACCGCTCTTTCAGAGGACCCGGGTTCAATCCCCAGCACCCCACGTGGGCGGCTGAGAACCGTCTTTGACACCAGTTCCAGGGGAATCCGACGCCCTCTTCTGACCTCCGCGGCATTGCACGACATGGATGCACAGACCTGCATGCAGACATTCATACACACACAAAATAAATAAATAAATAAATAAATAAATAAATATTAAAAAAAATTACACTTAATGTATTTTGTGTGTCTTGTGGGTGCCGTGCTGGCCATGGCCCGTGTGTGGAGGTCAGAGGACAGCTTGTGGAAGCCTGTTCTTTTCTCCCACCATCTGGATTGTCAGGCATGACAGCAGCTGCCTTTACCTCTTAACCCCTCACCAGCTCCATAGCTCTGATTTTTAGCTCCCTCTAGAATATCTGCTGTTTTATTTTTTATATTTATATTAATTTTATTTATTTATTTATTTATTTATTTATTTATTTATTTATTTATATATTTATTTATTTTTGTCTTTTTGAGACAGGGTCTCCCTGTAGCTCTGACTGTCCCGGAACTCACTCTGTAGACCAGGCTGGCCTTGAACTCACAGAGATCTGCCTGCCTGTGCCTCCCAAGTGCTAGGATTAAAGGCTCATGCCACAACTCCCGGACTGCTGTTTAATTCCTTTACATTTCATTTGTTTTCCAAGTGTATTTTTTCCTTCTGATAATCTTTGGTGAGTAACTTGCTTCACTTACATTATTTAGTGACCACCTAATATTCTTTGATATTTTGCCTTTTTAAAGCATTATGGGTATCCTGATTGCTGGCTTCTTTAATTTTTAAGTATTATATAACCTCTTTGTTATATAACATATGTAGGGGGGAATCTAGGGACAGAATTTGTGGTTCAGGCTTTCATCTGGATATGATTTTTCTAGATCCTGGCTCTTGTACTGAATGTCTAGGTTTCTTTTTTGTGTCTGCCTGTCTGGACTCCAGCTGCTAGCAGAGCAGCAAGCTGGAGGAGACTTTGGCAAAGCAGCCATCAATGCAAATAGGATCAAGAGGAAAATGCACGTGGGCTGGCTGTTATTGCCATTTTCAGGGTCTAAGCTTAGTTTGTTAGCATATGGAGTGGAGCAGAAACCACTGTTTCAGACTCTTGCTGTGTGTGAGGCTTACTGTCTGAGTCCTGTGATAATGTCCGTTAGGAGAGCACTGCAGCCTGAGGTAGACCTTGAGTCACAGTGTTGACATTTTGGATATATTCTATGGATCTGTTGATGTGTAATGCAAATATAGACAACACCTTACATTTAAAAAATGGTTACATGCAGCTGGGCAGGTAATTCCTTTTCTTGGATCTAGCCATTGGAGACTTATTCTAGGGAGGAGAATGGAAAAATGCTCTTAAAGAGATTTTGAATAAGAGATTGCTCCATCCAACATAAGATTTAAAAGCAGTGATTCTCATATTCTTTTCCTGACATGACCCATACAAGTATAGCACAGTAAATTTATATGATGTATTTATCCTTTTCCTGTGCTCATTGAACCTTGAGTTTATTTTTTCTTCAGTGTGTTTTCATACTTCCCATTTCCTATCAGCCAAACTGGTCCATGGTGTTTTAATGGCCATCATCTGATGCATCTGTCCTGTGTGGGCCTCCCTTGCTGTTTTCTGTCCTATCCATTTCTATCTCTTTTATTTTAAAATGATGATTGAGAACTCTTCAACTTATTTCAGCATCCACCATTTGAAAATCATTGCTCGAAAGGATTACAGATTGTTGAAACCACAATTACCAAAAGCCTTAGATACTATATTTATTTGAGGCTTGCCTGTTGTTTCTGTGGAAGTCAGTATATTGTTAGCTTCAGTTAGGATAAGTGCCTCATGGCTTGTTCCTTGTCTTGGAAGTGTGCTTAGACTACCTCATTGTAGAGTGGAGGATTTCTAAGCCGTTGTTGTTGTTGTTGTTGTTGTTTTTTCTTTTCTTCTTTTCTTCAGTTGTTTAATGTATGAAGTCTTCAACAGGTTCTTTATGAATGTTGAGTGGTCTGCTGGAGTTTATAGCAATGCTCATGAAGTTTGCATTTTGTCTGTGTGTTTTAATTTGAGGTTCACTTTCTCCAGCTACTACAGCAGGCTCCTGGCCCCTCCTGCTGCTATACACTGATGTGTGCATAGAGAATTCCAACCTGTTGTGATGTTGGACTAAGTCCCTATGGTGAGATAAATCTGCCTCTGAGGGAGAACAAAAGGCTAACACCACTAGCTAGCCTTGTGCACCTTACAGATGCTCTGGAAATGGCCTTGGATATCTGACCTTGACCATCTTTAACTTTGGTAAATTAGTATTGGTTTATTCCTAAATACTTTCATAATTGAATTTTAACTTTAATGTTTAGATTCTATAACCAGAACGTGTTTTATATATATTATATATATATATACATATATATATATATATATATATATATATAT
>VZQC01006931.1:1013115-1042121 GCA_009823505.1 Rhizomys pruinosus
TTTATTTATTTATTTATTTATTTATTTATTTATTTGTATGAATGTACTGTCTGCATGTGAGTCTGTGCACCTGTGTCGTGCAATGCCGCGGAGGTCAGAAGAGGGTCTCGGATTCCCCTGGAACCGGAGTTCTCCTGGAATTGGAGTTTCAGACGGTTCTTGGCCGCCATGTGGGTGCTGGGGATCGAACCCGGGTCCTCTGTAAGAGCAGTCAGCGCTCTTAACTGCTAGGCTATCTCTCCAGCCCCAAACATGTTATATTTTTAAGACTCTTGTGAGTATAGCCAGTACGTCTTATGTCATGTATTTACTGCAGAAGCCAGCTCTGCATCAGGACATAATTATTTCTTGATAAAAGTATTGATTTGATTTGAATGTGAATTTTGAATGTGAATTTTGCATTAAAGACCGAGGCCATGGTAATGCCTTATTAATTCAAATTATTTTTTTTTTAGTTTAATGAATTGGAATAGCAACATTACAGGAACAGCGTAGAAGACAAATAGCATCAAAAACATGTATTTGCTCTCAGGAAACTCAGAAAAGTGTGGTTAATAGCTGGCATCTACTGTATGATAAAAAAAGGCTACAAATGTCATTTAGCTGCTTTAAAAAATCCAAATGCTTGTTTTATTCAGAAAAATTTCATAGGCTTATTTATACTTATTCAAGTGCCAAAACTTGTGCACTGTATTAGTGGTTTATAGCCTGCCACTTATTAAAAGTCACACAAAAGTACAAATGAAAAGCTGCTAAGACCTGATTTCTGCCCACTGTTTCCCACTGGCATTCTTGTACTAAGATGCCTTTTGATCTCATGGAAAAAATATTCAAGTTTTAGAACTACCCATAACAGGAAAAGGAGGAAAGAACAAAAAAGTTTATTGAAAATGGAAACATTTCGTGTCCCAGTGGACTTTCGGCCCTCTCCCCGTGCATGGCATGCAAGCTGATGCCTTTGGTATAACAGTGGAGGTTGGTGTGGGCTTGGATAACACAGAGGTTGGGGCCTCCACAAAGGCCAATCAGATAAGCCTCACTTACCTCCTGCGAAGCACAGTAGCTGTGCTCTGAAGTACAGATCCAGTGAAATCCTGAGCAATTCCTAACACCAGGGGAGTTTGACAGTTGCAAATTCAGCTGACTTCTGGAGACGTCTAATTTCAGAGTGCCACAGTACCAGTCCTGTGACAAAGTTTCTCTACCCTTCAGTGGAGGGCACTCTCTTGCTGACTATTTGTAGTCAGTTACTTCCTGGGAATTTTATCTCTGGTCATTCTGCAGTCAGTGGGTTTAGTTCAGCCCTGGGTGGAGGCTTCCTTATTTACCCCTTCTTCTTCAACCCAAGCTCAGCAAGCTACTGGAAGGGCCCAGTGTTAGTGAGTGGAGGCCACACATGGAACAATAAACACCTTTTCGAGTGCTTATTGTGAGTAGGTTCTATTCATCATCTCACTGAGTGCTCACAACTAGCCTAGGAAAATGAACTTTGCTGCTGAACTTTCTGTGAATTAATATTTTAACAATTTGCTTTTTTAATCTCTCTAAGTGAAAACTCACTTTTGAGGGAGATCAAATTCTGTCAGTTTTGCCACATATGTAGAATTACGTCAGTACCTCATGGCAGCATAACTGTCATAATTAGTATGCAGTTTCCTCCCCTGTCAAATCCCTGCATGCTGTCACTGTGGGCAAACCTTCAGACCCCTAGAGGTAGCCACTGATCTGCTCCATATTTTTTTTTTTTTTTTTGGTCTTTTCGAGACAGGGTCTCCCTGTAGCCCCAGCTGTCCTGGAACTCACTCTGTAGACCAGGCTGGCCTTGAACTCACAAAGATCCGCCTGCCTCTGCCTCCCAAGTGCTAGGATTAAAGGCGTGTGCCACCACGCCCAGCTGTTCCATGTTTTTATAGCCTTGCCTTGTTTTTTTCCAAAATGCCATAAAAATGGAATCATACTAGATGCAGTGTTTTTTTTTTTTTTTTTTTTTTGGTCTTTTTGAGACAGGGTCTCCCTGAAGCCCCAGCTATCCTGGAACTTGCTATGTAGATCAGGCTGGCCTTGAACTCACAGAGATCTATCTACCTGCCTCTGCCTCCCAGTGCTGGATTAAAGCCATGTTCTACCATCCCCAGCTTAGATGTAGTGTTTTGAATCTGGCTTCTTTCACTTACTATCTTGCATTGTCACATATATCAATTAAAATTTTTTTTTTAATTTTATTTATTTTTGTATGTGTATGAATGTACCGTCTGCATGTAGGTTTGTACACCCGTGTCATGCAATGCCTTGGAGGTCAGAAGAGGGTCTCGAATTCTCCTGGAACTGGAGTTCTCCTGGAATTGGAGTTACAGATGGTTCTTAGCTGCCATGTGGGTGCTGGGGATTGAACCCGGGTCCTGGAAGAGCAATCGGTGCTCTTAACCGCTAGGCTATCTCTCCAGCCCCATCAATTATTATTATTTTTTTTATCATTGATCAGAATTCTTTTTACATATGCTATTGCATATCATCCATTGAAGGAGACCTATGCTGTTTCTTGTTTTTGTATTATAGATAACTTAGCTCTAAGTATTTGTGTACAGGTTGTTATATATGCAAGTTTTCATTTCTCCAACCTAAGAGAGAAGGTTGCTAATTCATTCAGTAAGTATGTGGTTAATTTTTTAAACAACCACTAGCCAGTTTTCCAGAATGGCTGTACCATTTTGCATTCCTTTCTGTAATAAAATTCTAATCTCCTGGCTTCTCTGTAAGCACTTGATGTTGTCAGTGTGTGTGCAGGTGTTTAATCTTAGCCATTCTAATAGATACATTGAAGATCCTCTTATGATTTTCAGTTGTATTTTCCAATGACTTGATGTTGAGCATCTTTTCACCTGGTTATTTGACCTCTGAGTATCTTTGGTGAAGTGTCTTTTCAAATATTTTGACCATTTGAAAAGAATGGGTTGCTGTCTTCCTGTCAAGTACTGAACATAGCCTTTTGTCAGATATGTGATTTGTCTGTTTTCACAGTCTGTGGTTTGTCTTTTCATTCTCCTATTAATCCATTTTGCCGAGAAAAAGCTTTTAATTTTATGAAGTCTCTCAGTTTTGTATTTTATTGATCATATTTTCCATCAGGTAACTGAGAACTTCTTGCCTAACCCAACTGTGAAAATTTTGTCCTGTTTCCTTCTAGAAGCTTACTGGGATGTCCAGCCTTTTGACATTGTGACTCAGCAGTATCTTCTACAAAGTTCATGCTTGAAAACCAGGAAATTGAGTACACACACACACACACACACACAATTTACAAACAAAACAAAACAACCCCTTTCCTAATGTTATAAATAAGCTTATGATCTTGTATTGGGCAGTATTCATAGTTCTCCTGTGCCCATGCAGCCTGCAGACTGCAGGTTGGACATGCCTGCTTAATTTTCCATTTGGCACTGTTACTCATTTTGAGTTCATTTCTTTTCAGGCTTCTAGAGATTGAGTTTGCCTTTTGGCATATGGATGGCCAGTTGTTTCAGAAGTCTTTTGAAAAGACGGCCCTTTTTGGCTTTCAACTAACTGACTCTACACCTTTGTCAAAAATCAAATTTTTTGTGGCTTTAATTTTGGACTGTTTCTTTTTAATCAGTGTTCTATCTTTTTGTCAATTGAGGTAGTTACTTTTTAAACCTCAGATTGCTGATGAGGGAGCTGAATCTTAGTCAAATTAAATATCTTGTCTAAAGTAATGCAGTGAACAGATGATTGAACAGGCCCTCACACTAGGACGGGCTCACCAGCTCTGAAACCTGTGGTATCCTGGGAGGTCTCCTTGGTACTTGAAATAATCTTATTTATTTTGCTCCCTGTTGAAATGTTTGGCTTAAAATGTTTGATTGCTATGTTTTGGAAGAGTAGACGTGAGGAGTGGATCTTACTGAGTTATCTGATAAATGACTTGGAGGTTTTTTTTCCTGCTTGCTAGGGCATTAATTAGTAGACATGATTACTTCCCACTATCTTTAACAAAGAACAATATTCTTTTTAAGAAAATCAGGAGCACTGTGTGTCTTTCTCCTTTATTTTAGAGAGAGTGGTGGAAATATATGTTCCCTGCATGGCAAAGAAGGGATATTTAGGATTTGTGAACTTGAGAACACAGATGGGCCCCGAGCGACTGCATCCGGATGGCTTGTGCGAGGAACTCGGTGAGGTGAGAGAGTGACGCTAATGTGGCCGTGAGGAATAAGTGAGGTTTTCCATATTGGCAGAGGAGAGGATTCTGAAGAATTTAGTTAACTTTTGATTATTATAACCTAAGCTTATATATTTTATCTGTCAAAAACTAGGTATGCATGCATACCCTCCCCCACCTTCTCTCCTCGATACCTACATTCTCTAGTGAGTTCAGCCTAGGCACTGATGCTGCTTTTTATTTTTTTATTTTATTTTATTTTTTTAATCCAAGCCTATGGGGCAGAGGGGTTTTCTTTTTTTTCTCAAAGTCAATGTTTTATTGAAGCTCTGTGCATTTTTTTTTTTTTTTTTTTTTTGGGTCCTTTTCAGACAGGGTCTCCCTTTAGTCTCAGCTGGCCTGGAACTCGCTTTGTAGATCAGGCTGACCTTGAACTCAGACATCTGCCTGCCTCTGCCTCCCAAGTGCTAGGATTAAAGGTGTGTACCACCATGCCCGGCTGCTCTGTGCATTTTATACAAAATTACATTATAAGCCGGGAGTGGTGGTGCACGCCTTTAATCCTAGCACTTGGGAGGCAGAGAGGGGCGGGTCTTTGTGAGTTCAAGGCCAACCTGGTATACAGAGTGAGTTCCAGGACAGCTGGGCTACAGGGAGACCTTGTCTCAAAAAAAAAACAACAAAAAACAAAAAACAAAACCACAACAACAACAAAAAAAACCCCAAAAAACAAAATTGCATTACAAATCAAATCTAAACCCGTGCTCCCCCGACCCCAGCAGAACTCATGCATTCTGCCAAACATGTTTTTCATCTTTTTCTCAGTCTCTCAAAATTCTCGATGCAGAAGTTCACTGTTTCAGTCAGTTCTTTGACGAAGTCTTGTTGTTGTTGTTGTTGTTGTTGTTTCTTCCAATATGCATCACTCCAAAATATGCATATATGCATGCCACACATTTCATAGGTTTTAGCATCTTCAGCTTATGACTTTTTTATTAGGCTGAAAGATGTCATGTTTGAAGTCTTCTCCTTGGCAAGCCCAAACCACCATCAGTTCTGCCCTGGGGTTTTTCCTTCCCATGGTCACCAAATGAGGTCCAGTAAGCACCGCCTCTTGTCTTGATCTTCCTGTACTGGTCTCCATGATACAGCCTGGGTAGTCCAACAATGTCAATTTATACTCTGAAGAAGCAGAAGCCCCAGTAGTAGTAGCTCAGTCCATAGGTTGGATATCTCAGCAGTCCCATCTGGCACTGAAGGTCTGGAGGATTCTTGGAGAGACACGAGTCTTCAGTCCATATTGGAAGGTTGAAAATCGGTGTCTTCTCACGTCTTTGAAGGATGGCAAAAGCAGTGGCAGCCACAGGGTAGCTACATGTGCCAGTAAGACAGGCAAAGCAACTGTTCTTTTTTTTTTTTGTTTTTTTTTACTTTTTGTCTTTTTACTAAGATCTCAAGCTTTATACCTGAATTACAATTTCTCAGGCCTTATTAATTATTTCTGGTTATACTTTCTTTTTGGATGTTTAAGGCCACACCGTTAGCCCAGATTAACCAACGTTTGCGTTTTCTCAAGGTCAGTTGAGCTGGTCCTCAAGAGTCTCAGGTTTTTTTTTTTTTGGGGGGGGGACCCCTAGCTCCTTTTGGCTTTTCAATCACCAGTTCCATCCACGTGAAGGCAAAGTCAGATCTTGCTAGACCAGGCTTCTCTTTTTGAAGCATGAGCAGACTTTCCTCTTTATAGTCTGGACACTGGCTGAAGTCCCATTAGTGGATCTCCAAGACCTCCTTGCACAGGAAGACTGGTGACTCACATTTGCAGGATATTTCAGGAGATCCCCCATGCATAGTCCCCTGGGACTTAGTTGACCTCTGAGGGCAAGGAACAAAGTTATTCCTTAAGACCCTCAGCCAAATTGATATGGGCATTAAGTATGGTGGTTAAGCATCCAGAAAGGCTAAGTTACACCAACTCATACTTTTCACTACTCTATATTTCAGATAATTTTTGGACAAAGCTCAAGAAGCCTTGTATAAGAAATACTAAGAAGCACTCCCATAAAATAAATACTGTGGTTAGACATGTCATGACAAACTAGTTTTTTCTGCATTCCTTTGATCTTATATTACTCTAAAATATACATACATACATATCCTTCATCCATATAACAAAGCTTTCTAACTCTGAAAATAAATGGTAGCTTAGTTCTAGAATCTGTTAAGGGATTCCCAATATAAGAGCACAGTTGTTTTCAGATCATATTAACGTTGCTCAGTTTGTCTTACAGCTAGGTAATTGGTGCTAGCATCCACAGATGAAGGATACCATTTGTCGTTTGTTTTTCTGGGACTGTGTTACTTCACTTAACATGATATCTTCTCCTTCCATCTATGCTTCTTTTAAAACAGAATAACACACACACACACACACACCCCAAACAAACAAACACAACCAAACAAACACCACAGTCTCTGCTGGGTATGGTGGCACATGCCTTTAATCCCAGCACTTGATCTCTATGAGATCAAGCTCCAGGCATAGGGAGACCCTATTTCAAAAAGTCAACACTTGTGAGGCAGAAGCAGGCAGATCTCTGTGAGATTGATGCTAGCCTGGTCTACGTAGTGAGTACCAGGCCATCTGGGGCTATAGGGATACCCTGTTTCAAAAAGACAAACTAAAAAGCCAGAGTCTTACTGTGTATCTCAGGCTGACCTTACTATGTATCCCAGGCTGACTTTGGGTTTGTAATTGTCCTGCCACCACTTCTCAAGTCCTGGGATTATAGGTGGAGACTAATGTGCCTTACTTTGATATATTTATTTAATGTACTTTTCTTTTTTGTGGTGCTAGGGATTGAGCCCAGTGACTTATGCCTGCTAGGTTAGCACTGGACCCCTGAGCTGCATCCTCAGCGTACATGCTGTTCTCGTACAGACTTTCAATCAAAAGAGTGATTCACTTACATAAATTTACCTTTTTTTTTTTTTTTTCCCTTTTTTACAAGACGGGGTCTCCCTATAGCCCCAGCTGTCCTGGAACTCACTCTGTAGACCAGGCTGGCCTTGAATTCACAAAGATCCACCTGTTTCTGCCTCCCGAGTGCTAGGATTAAAGGCGTGCGCCACCACGCCTAGCCCGTAAATTCACCTTTCTTCAAAGTACAAAATGTCTTCAAACCTATACCTCTGTCCCACTGTGCTTCTCCATAGGCTTTGATGTTTCCTAACTCCATCTTAGGTTACAATTCCTGGAATGACCATTTGCGATCGGAAACTTATAGATAACTGAGGTCTGATTTACCTTATCCTTACGAATAAGCAATCATTTCTAATTTCACCTTTATTTTTACAAAATAGGCATGTTCTTCGGAATGTCGTGGTGATTTTTGTCTTCTCTCTTTCTCACTATGGCATGACAGTCCATAGCCTTCCTCTGCTGGCTGGTTTGAATCGGCTCCTCTTATCCTTGCAGTGCCTCCCGTGGCCTCTTGCCTTCTTATTCCTCCCTTGGTTTCTCTCTGTCATCTTAGTTCCGTTCAGTGCGTTCTTAGCTCCTGCAAATGGACCTCTTGCAGGCCATATCAATCCTTTCTTATTTTATGGGCACTGTGCTTGTTTCCTCTGTTTACCAGAATGTTTCTTTTCTCTTTTAGTAGTTTTGGAGGTATTGACTGCTGCCACCCCATTTTCAACCCTCTTAGGCCACTGCAGTGAGCACTCTGCCTGTCTCCTTTGATCTCCTGAAACAGATCCCCTGCAAAGTTGGTAGAAATATCCCACCCTAGACCTGCTGAATCATGTGCTCTGGAGTCTAGAAATCTGTGTTTAACAAACCTTTAAGGTCATTCTTAGCATGGTAATGTTCACAAACCAGAAACCTATGTAAACCTTTTCATACACAGTCCCAGATGGCCACTAGTCCATCTCTAAAGTCTAGACCAATTATCTTTTAGTATCTTGTCAGTTTTTTCATTCTGAATACCTATCCACTTCTCTTTCTTAGCCTTTTTTTTTTTTTGTCTGTTTGAGACAGGGTCTCCCTGTAGCTTTGGCTGTCCTAGAACTCGCTATGTAGACCAGGCTGGCCTTGAACTCACAAAGATCCACCTGCCTCTGCCTCCCAAGTGCTAGGATTAAAGGTGTGTGCCACCATGCCTGGCTCTTAGCCATTTTTTTTTTAATTAAAAAAAAAATTTTTTTTCTCTATGTGTATGAATGTACTGTCTGCATGCAGGTCTGTGCACCCGTGTCGTGCAATGCTGTGTGGAGGTCAGAAGAGGGTGTCGGATTCCCCTGGAACTGGAGTTCTCCTGGAATTGGAGTTACAGACGGTTCTCAACTGCCATGTGGGTGCTGGGGATCGAACCCAGGTCCTCTGCAAGAGCAGTCGCTAGGCCATCTCTCCAGCCCAGCCATTTTTAAGTGCTTATTTAAACTAGGCCCAAAATTTACTCCCTTGAGGAAGACTTTCATTTTTTTTTTTTTTTCCCTAAGCAACAAGCACTTAGTTTATACGGTGATAATTTTTCCTTGATCTTACTATTCTATAAGGGATTGGGTTGATTCCTGAATATTCTGTATTTTTAACAGATACAGTAGTAAAATGTATTCCTCAAATCATTACTTGAGGGTATATCTCATACAAATATTTGTCAGTGTTACTAGTATATTGAAGGGAAAAAATTATTAAATGCCAAGTAGTAAGCATATAATTGATTAGAGAATACCATGAACACAGTTATTCAAGAGTGGAGAAGTCTGTGCTTAGGCAACTTTTGGCTGTTTCTGGGGCCACTTAGCGGTTTCCTAATCTCTCTCTTCCTTTGTTGTGCTAGACGTCTGGTTAAAAACCCTGCAACACTTCTGACTGACAGGAAAAAGAGCATGGAGACAGCATGACTTGTTTTTGAACCTTCATTCTTACAGCGATTAATTCATTTCTTGGGCCTGAGTTTCCTCATTTGAAGAATTAGGACCCTTCAGCCAGCTGCATATGATTGTTACAGTGCAAGGATTAAGTGAGATTTGGTAGGGCAAGTCATCAAACAATCCCTGTCCTACATTCATGTTCTATAAATGGTCTTTTTTATTAACTCCACTAGGACAGCACTTTCAAAGAATAGTCCCTGGGTGCAGCCCCGTCTGCTGCATAGTAGGCCTTTAGTAAACGCTTTACTCATCGGTAAGATGTTTCATGGTTCTTTTCTGTTTGGACATCCTATTTTGTACAGAGCTTCAAGTTTTAGTGCTTTTTAATTGTTAATGAATGGTTAAAAAATATTACTTGACTTTTTGACAAATCTATTCATTTCTTAAAATTTATCCATTCAACTTTATTTATTTTTATTTTATTTTATTTTATTTTTGTCTTTTTTTGAAACAGGGTCTCCCTTTAGTCCCAGCTGGCCTGGAGCTCACTATGTAGACCAGGCTGGCCTTGAACTCACAAAGATCCACCTGCCTCTGCCTCCCAAGTGCTAGGATTAAAGGCATGCGCCTGCCTAGCAACTTTAGTTTTAATGGATGATAGCTTGAACTCACCCTGTAGACCAGGCTGGCCTTGAACTCACGAAGATCTGCCTCCCAAGTGCTAGGATTAAAGGCGTGCACCACTGTGCCTGGCTAGTTTGTATTCTTTTTCTAATACATTTAATTAATGGAACTGTCCAGTGGTCTACATGCAGATGGAGAGACAGCATTATGAAAACTTTAATCATTCTAGTAGCATTTGTTTGGCATTTTATGGTTTACAACGTGCTTTAACTAGTATCATACCCTATTTCAGCTATCATCAGAGTAGGCATTATTTTTATTTTATTATTTTGCTAAGTAGAGGATTGATGCTTAGCTTATTAACTTTCCAAATCATAAAACTAGAGGGTAAAATAAAGGACCCCAAAGTTGAAGATAGTATAGTTATAAAGGTTCTCGTTCTTTGCTGGGGATGTACATCAGGTAACAAAGTGCTTGGCTATCAGGCGTGAAGCTCTGGGCTTGATCCCCAGCACTGTGTACGCAGAGAGAGTGGTGCTGTGTACGTAATTACAGCCCTTGGGAAGTAGAGGCAGGAGCATCAGAGGATAGCCATCATCCTGCTACAGAGTGAGTTTGAAGCCTATCTGGGATGTGTGAGACCCTGTCTCCAAAACAAAACAAAACAAAACTAAGCAAAACTAAACTATAAACTAAACAAAAAAGCTAAGCAAAACTAAATAAAACACAAAAACTTAACTAAACTAAACTCTAAACTAAACTAAACTAAACTTCTAAACTCCTTCCTGGGTTAATTCACAGAGATGGCATACAGTTTCATCAGTCAAAAGCACTGCCTCTCACAGTTTATTCCTGAGGCACACGAGATCTCATCTGCTTTGCTTATGATTGCAGCTTTGCTGTGACCTTTCTGTGTGAGGGACCTAAGAATCCTTTCACCTTCTTGGCTTCAGTCTCCTCATTCATAGAACAGAAGGTGGGAGGATCGTCTTTTTAGAGTTGTTGAATTAGAACGAGATCCTATATTGCAGAAGTGTCAAAGCAGTGTCTGAGACACAGTACACCTACAACCATCAGCTGTTATTGCTATGGAGGAGTGGCTAAAGTGCCTCATGAAAGGTAAGTGATTGTACTTAGATGTAATTATAATTATACAAGTGGAAATCAGACCTTCCATAAGAATTCATTCTGCTGGGTGTGGTGGCGCACGCCTTTAATCCTAGCACTTAGGGCTGGAGAGATGGCCTAGCGGTTAAGAGCACCGACCGCTCTTGCAGAGGACCCGGGTTCGATCCCCAGCACCCACATGGCGGCTGAGAACCGTCTGTAACTCCAATTCCAGGAGAACTCCAGTTCCAGGGGAATCCGACACCCTCTTCTGACCTCCGCGGCATTGCACGACACGGGTGCACATACCTAAAGGCACAGTACATTCCATACACATAAATAAAAGAAATTAAAAAAAAAAATCCGAGCACAGCCAGAAGGCTAAGGGAGAACCTGACCTCGAAAAAACCCAAGAAAAAAAAAAGAAGAAAAAAAAAAAATTAAAACTAATAAATAAATAAAATAAATAAAAATTAAGTAGCGCTTACAGAATGAGTGTTTTTTTTTTTTTTTTTTTTTTTTTTTTTTTTTTTTTTTTTTTGGTCTTTTCGAGACAGGGTCTCCCTGGAACTCGCTTTGTAGACCAGGCTGGCCTTGAACTCACAAAGATCCGCCTGCCTCTGCCTCCCAAGTGCTAGGATTAAAGGTGTGCGCAGAGCTATTTAATTTTTACTAGGGTCTCTAGTAAGGTAGCATATATATGCCCTAGTCTGAATTTTCCATCGTCTTTTGGTCATTTTGGGATCCTGGGATGAAGGAAAATTTGGAGCCTGTGTATGATTTCTATTTCTAAAAATTCAAAACCCACATCAGAAATATAATAATGCATTATGCCAACCCCACAGAAAGAAGCGTCCACACATTCCTCTTCCAGACACACACCCTTGGGATCTAAGGCACAGTAACCATTTCCATGAGAACTAAGTTGCTAATTGCTTTCTTTAGAAATTGTAGTTTTCCTTTTAGGATTTTCACAAGTGAAACAAATATCCTATTTGTGAAGTTCTGTTCTTTTCTTGTGGATTTGGCAAATTACCTGTTCTAGGAGCTCCTTCATTATTGCAGAGAAAGCCCGGAATCTGGCTGTCTTCAGCCTTTTTCCTTCCCAGTGTTCCTGCCTCATCTCACACAATGTAGTGTTGAGTGAGAATACAAGACTGACAATGCGGTGCTTACAGTCTTTCTTCTGTATGATATTCTGTGCAGCTTCAACAACCCCCCCCCAATCCCTGCAGCGAGCATCTTTTTTTTTTAATATGGGAAATCTATTAAAATGTTGGTAAACATTAGAAGCAGGGAATTAAAATTTGCAAAATTTGAATTAGTCTTAAGGTTTGTATGTATCTTTAAAATTTATTTATTTATTTATTAATTTTATGTGTATGAGTGTACTGTCTGGATGTAGGTTTGTGCACCCGTGTCTGCGGAGGTCAGAAGAGGGTGTCAGATTCCCCTGTAACTGGAGTTAAAGATGGTTCTTAGCTGCCATGTGGGTGCTGGGAATCGAACCTGGGTCCTCTGCAAGAGCAGTTGGTGCTCTTAACCACTGAGCCATCTCTCCAGCCCCCGGTTTATATGTATCTTTCTTATTGATACGATATAAAAATGTTCTTGTATTCAAGTCCTTTACTGTGCAAAACAATGGATTTCATTATGAAGTTTTCATACAAATCTCATTGCACTTTGCTGATATTTGACCCCTCTTCCCTTCCCTCTTTCCTTTCCTCTCTAGTAATTTTCTTTATAAACTACAGCCTAGGGGGGGAAAAAGTCTTTTTCTTTGTTAAACCACAGGCTGAGTTCGACACCTAGTAATGAAATGAGATACTTATGGAAACATATTTTAATTTATTGATGGTTATAATCAACATGAAATGCTTTTCTTAATAATTAATGTTGAGAACTATAAACGTTAGACAAATTTATGACATTTTTCCAGAGGGTTTAAGGTGGCTAGATTTAGAACTTTTGTAAATTTTTAGGGCCTCTTGATATTTTTTGTTTAAAGCTTCCTATGTTAAATCCTTGGCTTTTTTGTAGAGTAAGAAGAAACCTCTAGTGCACCTGTAAACTCTTCATGTCTTAGAAGTAGGAAAGTATTTTAGATGTCTTCTTTGAAAAAAAACAAACAAAATCAAACTAAGTTACACTGGTCTTGGTCCTAGTGGTACGGTTTCTGTGAAGTATTAGAGGAGGGCTTGGTTCTCGTTTTCTTTTTTTATTTTTAATTTAATTGTTTAATTTTTTTTTGATCTTTTCGAAACAGGGTCTTCCTGTAGCCCCAGCTGTCCTGGAACTCACTCTGTAGACCAGGCTGGCCTTGAACTCACAAAGATCCACCTGCCTCTGCCTCCCAAGTGCTAGGATTAAAGGCATGTGCCACCACGCCCGGCTATTTTATTTATTTTTTGTGTGTATGAATGTACTGTCTGCATGTAGGTTTGTGTACCTGTGTCGTGAAATGCCGTGGAAGTCAGAAGAGGGCACCGGATTCCCCTGGAACTGGAGTTAAAGACGGTTCTCAGCCGCCATGTGGGTGCTGGGGATCGAACCCGGGTCCTCTGCAAGAGCAGTCGGCGCTCTTAACCGCTAGGCCATCTCTCCAGCCCCGGTTCTCGTTTTCTTTGTGTGTCTGTGTGTGTCTGTGTGTGTGTGTCGGCCAGAAGACAACCTTAGGCACATTCTCAGAACTGTGGTCTACCTCCTTTGGGACAGGGTCTCTCATTGGCCTGGAGCTCACAAATGCAGGCTGGCCAGTGAGTCTCAGACCTCCTGTCTCCACCTCCACCTCCACCTCCCTAGCACTGAGTTTACAAGCAGCTTCTACCACACATGACAGTTTTAAGTGGGTTCTAGGGATGGAATTCAGGTCATAGCTTATATAAGGCAAGTACTTTTCAGGGTAAATTATTGCTCCAGCTCCAAACCACCTAGTTTTGAATATGTTTTCTATGACCAGCACATCTCAAAATAGAAATGTCTTAGAAACTGAGCTGCTTCAGAGTTGTGTGGCCCCATGAACATTTAGGAAACACTTTGTAAAACTATTTGTGGGCACCTTGTATATTGGATCTAGTATTTGGTCCACTATTGGGGATCATAGCTTTTCTAAGGAAAGAACAACAGTGTACCCTTAAGCCTTTCAACCTTCAGTCAATTGGGTTTGTGCATTGCATTCCAGTTTTTTCCATTCTGTGATTGACAGCTTTTGTGTTAGATACCCATTCTGAAGTGTTCCATATTGTGGAGAAGGTCGAAGTAGTCATCAGTGACTGAAGCCTAATTTAGATTCCTAAATCGAAATCATTGTTGAAGAATACTGCTCCTCCACGACAGACGTCTTGTGCTGATCCTGAGTGTGTTCATCAGAGAACAAGCTCTCACGGGTCTCTCATAATATAAAAGCGTTTTTTAATCCCTCTTAACAGGTGCTGCTGCAGCTTATTTATAACCAATGCATTAAAATGAAAAATATTGAAAAGGTCCTAAGTGGAAGGCGGCTATTGAAATATTGCCATATTTAAATGATAGGATTTTGTCAGGTTGATTTGTGGAAAGCAACAGCAGTGTTGGCTGGTAAGTGATGCACTCACAGGCTTCTCGTAAGTTCGGGAGGCTCTTTGTGCAGCATGTGAGAGTCATGCACAGTCTGGGTCTTGCAGTTGAACTGATTGCCCCTTTGCATATTCATCATCATACTCATCATCATACTCAAGTTTGGTTAGCTCCATGCTCTTTGACATTCCTGATCTTTATGAAGCATGGCATCTTTTAGAACTCTTGTCCTTCTAGACTTCTTTCAGGACAAAGAGGGGAGATCCTCCTTGCAAGCATTGTCAAAGTATTTCATTTAACCCTTTTCTTCTCAAACCAAATCTGATCCCATCCAGGGATCAGGTAAATGTATTCTTTAATATTGGCACAAGCCTTCTGATTTGAAAATTTCATGGGTTCATATTTCCTCTGTGTTTGCCCTTTCCTGGAAAACGTCGCCAGAGACTTCAGTTGTTGGTGGTATTAATGGGTGTTTATGTTGTCCTGTGACAGCTGGTTTTGCTCATTTGTTTTTACAGGGCAGTTGACAGTAAATGAATAGCATGCTGAATATTTTACCGAGATTCCAGATTATCTAAAGAATATTTTCCGGTTTACTAATTGGTAGATAATGCTGAATACATTGATGTTGACACGAGCAAATGGGTTTAAAATGATTTGAAGTGAGCTTCATTAAAAGATGCTCTAATCACAGTCAGCAGGAAATGTCAAACTAGTTCTGCCTTCATTTACTCTGGTGGACCAGGGACCCTTGCAGATTTTGGGTGCTGTAGTCATTGCTGCTTTGGTTTTTGGGTGCCACAGGCTTGGAGAAAAGATGGAAGTTTTTTTTCATAGCTTTTCAGGTCTTGATATCTTTACCAAAAAGTAAACAACATAAATTTCTAATTACCTGAGTGGATGAATGAACATTTCTCTTAAAATGATAGCGAATTGCGTTGCTGGCATCTCTCCATCCCTTATAAATTGAATACATGGAAATCATAGTTTTTGCCTACTCTAGCCTGGAAGCTAATAAATTATGTAGTACTCATTTCAGCAGAGGCTTGTTGTAGAACTAAAGCTAATGCACTCCTTGAAACATCAAGGAAAACATAGGCAAATGTATTCTAAATTCCCAGATTGAAAATTATAACAATGGCTCTACTTTTTAATTTCTTTAAAATGTTACACAAGCTACTTGATCAAAATTGCCTGTTCTGAAAAAGCAAGTAGAGTAAATAATACAGAAAGTTAATACATCAGTGAAGAAGGCAGATGGAGGAGCAGGTTTTCAGGCTTCAGATCCCACTCTTGCCCGTGCTAAGTGTGTAACATCGTAAGTGACGTAAGGGATCTGAGCCCCATTTCTGTTCTTCAGTGCTCAGGATGGAAAGCAGGGGCTTGTGTATGCTATACACGTACTCTGCCACTGAGCCACACCACTAGACCTTTTAACAAAATACGCAAAATGTGAGATAGTGTTTCTCAGGAGGTGGTGGGAGTATTTATAGATCTGTATCTATAAGATGCTTATAGATACAAGGCACTTCGTAAGGGCTCCATCAGTGTTAGCTATGTGAATTTATTTTCTTCTTTCAGATACAGATAGTCTATGGAAATGCTATAAGCATTATATGCCAACACATTAACAACACATCTTATTTCCAGTAACTTGAGTTTTATAGCAATCTGTCATGTCCCTTCAAACATAGATAGCTATCTAGAACCATTAAACGTTTCATTAGGGAATGTTTTGCAACTTGGATATGATGAGTCTATCCCAAATTCCTGTTGTAGGATTTTGGGGAAGCGTACTTCAGTTATCTTAATTCTTTTTGACTACCATCAACTCACCATCTCCCTTTAAGGCCAGATGTAATATGATGAGATATTAGCTCTTCCAGGCAGAGAGCAAGGCTCATAATTATTTCACAGTAAAAACCGTATGATGTAGGAGTTTGTATGATGCTAATGAAATCTAGCTACATGGCAAGCGACCTGCTCTTAGGCTCCTCATTAGTATCCTATTCACCTAGATGGCCTGATAAGCATTTGTGCAGTTTGTGCATCTTTTAAATAGAACTGGCCTGGGTCAGCTTGACATGCTAACAATCTAGCTGGATGCATAATAGATAGAAATACCTCCTGCAAGCCACTGGAACACACCCTATCAGAGTAGAACTGATTAAGTATGCCAACATGGAGGTAGAAGGTTCTGTGCCTACCCAAATGACACATTGAAGTAACGACTATTCTTGGTTCAGAGCCTCTGGCTGTGCTGCATGTGAATTGGCCCGTGATCTTGAGCAGAAATTGGCCTCCTCATCTGTTCAGTGAGGGATCTGCAAGACAGCTTCGAGTTGATTTTTAAAAGATATCCCCTAATGCCACGGTGTGTTTTGAAGGGAGTAGAGGGAAAAACAGAAAAACTTCCCACTTCAATGCCCTTATTAGCTTTTCCCTGTTCTTGTAAAACTGTGTTGGAAATATAATAATCTGCAGTGGTTTTGAGTGTGGGACACAGCCTCTGTTGACAACTGTAAAAAATGGCCCGGCAGACTGCAGATGTGGTTTGTGGGCTAGTATGGACTTCCCTCATCAATGGGGAAATGGGGCTTAAGTCAGGCTTAGAAAATGAGAAAAATGCTTAAGGGACGTGACTAATGTCTCCAATGTGCACTATGCTACATAAACCCATTATGCGCTTTAATTTAATGTTCTCCATAAAGATTCAGGACCTGTCAGTGGAAGGAAAGAAACAAGCAATCCATCTTCAGTGAATTGTGAATAGAGTTTTATATTTTTAAAAACACACATTCACCTCAAACATACCTTTTCCTTCATTCAATTTTCTCCATGTCTTGTCCATTCCCTATCTTATACTGCCACTACCTCAGCTGCTTGCGAATTGTTTTATTCAGTGAAATAAGACTAATGTGTTAAATATTTAACATTGCTAATTGATTCAAGGTAAAGGGAAAGGGAGTAGATGCAGATTGTCTGTGCCGCAGTCAGCAGACTTGAGTGAACAAGAATGCAGAAAAGTCTGGATGGGAGATGACTCATCTCAGCAGTTCAGCCTGTGGATAATCTAGTCTTCCCTTGACCCGATTGGGTCAGAATGGGGGGTGGTATTAATGTGCATTTGGGAGCTAGAAAACTGTCTATTGCTATAGAAAATGTGGTACTATCTTCCTTCCCCCAAAGCCTTTTTTACTCATGCTTCTGGAGTAGATTGAGAGATTACCAGATGGATGTGATATTTCAGTGATTTTAGTCCTTTGCATGTAGGGAATGTTAACACACTTACCTGTACTTCACTAAAGCAAGCTGAAATTTGCCTGTGATTTTAATTGATGAGAGAGGAGGTAGAGACCCTAGTGGGTCAGGGTAAAATTTTCCATTATGAAAACATAACCTTTCGTAGGACATCCAGTCGCACTGAAATGTCACATACCTCGTCCCCTCCTCCCTGAAATGAAAGTAGATCTGTATTAGGTTTTCTACAATTCAGTTCTGAAACAAGAATGGATTTATACACCTCATTCTCTTTTGAGGTTGTCTTGTTGGTTGTTGAATGTAGGAAACAGATAATTCTGACTCTTTCATCATTTTTTACTTCAACTGATTTTTTTTTTTAAATAGGAGAAAGCTAGTGGCCTATTAAATTTAAGGAAATTAATTATTATTATTATTATTTTTTCTCTTTTTGAGACAGAGTCTCCCTGTAGCCCCAGCTGTCCTGGAACTCACTCTGTAGACCAGGCTGGCCTTGAACTCACAAAGATCCGCCTGCCTCTGCCTCCCAAGTGCTAGGATTAAAGGCGTGTGCCACCACACCTGGCGGAAATTAATTATTCTAACAAATGTTGACATTGGAAATTAGTCTTACCTGTTCTTCTGCCTGGAGGTGAGACATTAGTAAACTGAGGTAGGATAGAATTGTTTAGAGGATTATATTGAGAGGTCTGGAAGATGTTAAGAAAAGTTTGATGAGATAAAGCTGACAGCTCTCGTTGAGGTTCAGGGATAGGCTTCCGGTGAGTTTGTATGTCCCTGGAAATGAGATGTGATGTTTTATTTGCAGTTTTCTTGGAGGATCAGTGGCTTTATTGGTTCCTAAAGCTGCTCCTGCTGTCTGTCCTCTGGTACCCCTCCTTCCCTGGCTCTTCCCTAGGGTCCACCCACATCCCCTTTTGGTCCCTCTTCTCTTTAAAGTCCTCTACCCACTGCCTCTCATGGGTGGGAGACCTTTGGAAGAGGATGGTGTAGGCACTTGCTGTTTTGACTGCTCAGTCAGGGGAATAGTCTCCTGGGCTCAGCCAGAACAGAACCCTTAGAGTCCTGTGGTGCTAACCCTTTCATTGTTGATACTCAGATACTTTTCATCATAATGATAGTTTGCTAACTTCCCTTGCTTTCCTCTCTCCCTCTCCTCCACATCAAAAATAAATTACTTGTAGAATATTTAATAGGTTCATGGGTCTGCTCTGGTGTTATCTGTTTTAATTCTGAGATGAAATGCAGCACTTCTCGGCAGAGGTGGTTGATGATGTTGGTACACCTTGCTGAGCACAGGTCACGGTGGCCTGCAAACCTAAATTGGGTGGTTCTGCAGAGGGAGCCTCCTGCTGCTGAGTGGGAGGGCCAGGGGATAGCCCCAACATCACACTGAGCTGCTGGGTGTTAGGCAGATGATCGGCTGGGATGGCTCTTCCTTTGCTGTTTGACTCTTGCAGTGTCCTGAGCTGCTCTTTGGCTCCTCGGTGGTCCAGTCAGCTTTCTGAGATCTGTCTTGCAAAATGGTATTTTTGAAGGTCACCAAGCTTTGATAGCATGCAGTTAAGCATTATCTTCCTTGCCCACCCCCTGGTATTTGGCACCATTAACTCCTGTTTCCTTTTACAAATTCCTCCATTTGTTCTGCAGCACTGCCTGTTCCTTTTTGGACAGCTTTATTTGGTGGTACTTGGGCTGGCTCTCTTTCCTTCTCCTAGTTAAATGCTTCCCTATGTTTTGTGCTTGGCTATTTTCTTTTTTGCCTAGGCTCTTATTGGTCTTAATCACTTCTTCCTGGGCAGCCTTGCATCCGCTACATCTTGGAAGCACCCCCTCCCTGCCACCTTAACTTCTGAAATGCATTGTTGGCTACCTTCTGTTCTAGTGTATCTCTAGGAGTTTCCACTGCCCCATTGAATTCCTGTTGTTTAAAACAGAATATAGGACTGGAGTAATAGCTCTCTTTGTAAATGCTTGCCTGGCAAGCATGAGGACTTTAACCTATGGTAAAAAAAGAATCCCCAAACCTGGGCTTCTTGGCATGGTTATAGTGCCTAGCTGGGGAGGTGGAGATAGGTGGATTCTCCTGTGGCTTATTGGCCAGCCAGTCTAGCTTGGTGAACTCTAGGCCAATGAGGGACCCTGTCTTAAGAAACAAGGTAGATGGCACCTGAGGAGCAACAGCTGAGGTTGACTTTTGTCCTCCATATGCACATGCGCGCACACACATGCACAAATAAAAGCAGATCTTAGCTCCACTTATCTCTCCATCTCAATTCCCAAAGAAATATACAGGCCTACCAAAAGGGTAAAACCCACAATTAGAAATATTGCTTCCACTGCTGGAGGTGGCGCACGCCTTTAATCCTAGCACTCAGGAGGTAGAGGCAGGTGGATCTTTGTGAGTTCAAGGCCAGCCGGGGCTACAGGGAGACCCTGTCTCAGAAAGACCAAAAAAAAAAAAAAGAAAAGAAAAGAAATATTGCCTCCCTAACCACTGTCCAAAGCAAGCCCCAACCAGCTCCTCCATTTATTTCCTTCTCTTTTCTGGGCTCACTGTTGGTTTTCTGGGGAGCCTCCAGGCCTGGAGCTCTGCATCTTCTTTCTTTGTGTTGTGGGCATGGTTGCCGGGTCCTCTCCATCTTTCTAAGGAAGCGTTTTTTCCACTTGGGCTTCCCGTTGCCATCTTTGGGTCAGCTAGGACGGAGCACGTTACTGAAGATGACTTTGTCTTCCTCAAACTGATTTTTTTAATTTTAAGATTAAATATTTTAGCATTTATTTTTAGTTTATCTGTATGAACATTTTGCCTGCTTATAAACGTTCCTTTGTGAGGAGACCAGAAGAGGGTGTTGGATTACCTGGAATGGAGTTAGAGATGGTTGTTAGTTATCATGGGGGTGCTGGGAACTCAACTCAGGTCCATTGCAGGAGCAGCCTTAAACACTGAGCCATCTCTAGCCCTACCTCAAACTATTTTCTGACCACCATCTGGCTCCAGAGGCCAGTTTTTTCAAAGTACTGCCCTTGGCTTGCGTCTCTCCTGTGTGAATACACTGTCCTAACATCATCCACTTGCAGTCTCTTGCCCCTAAGAGTTTTTTTCAGGGTTCCTGTTCTTCTATATCATGCTTTGCAATATTTATTTACTCCTTATGTTCCTATTTGAAGATGACATAGTCCTTGACTACTTCTGCCTTTTTGGAAATGTGATTCATGTTCTTTTTTTTGGTGGGGGGCAGGGTCTGAAAGCTCATGCCTGCTTTGAACTCCATATATAGTTGAGGATGACCTTGGATATCTGATTTACCTCTCAAGTGCTAGAATTACTGGTTTATTTGATCACAATGGGGTTTGAACCCAAGGCTAAGTGTATGGTGGGTAGGCTCTTGACTAATAGTGTCAGTCCTTGCTGTTTTTATTCCTTATGGAATTTAGAATAGTCATTTTGTGCGGTGTTTCCATTCTATCACTACTAGACTACAAATGCTAACAGAGCAGAAGCTTTAGGTTTTTCTCTCCCCATTTTGTGTGCCACCCAGCACAGTACCATGTAAATGCTAGGAGCCCAATAAATATTTATTGAATGGATTAATGAATACCTACACTGAAATTCTACTTAGCTTAGCAGGCTAACCTGAAGTAACTAAAGAGCTCTTCCTACTAATGATCTTTTGTCTAATTGTTTGGGAGCTTTTCTGCTTAGCCATGCAAATTAGCATGGGTTCCTGGGCCTGGAACCTGAAATAATCTGTACTTGAAAGGTGTATAGGATTTTAGCACAAGAAAAGTAGGAAACATAGAACCAGTGACCAGTTGTTATAAGTGATGTGCTTTTTTCCTTTTTAAAAAATATTTTTTAATTTTTTTCTACCCTAAGCACTTGGGCAGTATTAGATCTCCTTTACCTCTAGTAACACAAGGCCAGAGCTGTGCTAATACCAGGGAAAAGGGCAAAGACAAGGAAGAATTGAAAAAGTCACATGTCACTCAAAAGTCATATATAACTGTCACTTAATAGGTAATGTCTTTTTTTGTGGTTGTTGTTGTTGTTGGCTGTGCTATCACTTTTACTTTCACCATTTATTGTCACCTAAAAGCCACTGTGGAGACAGTGTACTTAGGAAGATTCCTAGGGAATTATGGCACCCCGTTGTGAAGGGTTAATGCATAGCTTTTAGGCCTACAGCACTTGGTCACCTGTGGGAGAAAATTTTGTCAAACCAGTAAAAGCTGTGTGAAGTTGAGTTGTTTTGTTCTGGGCTATTTGTAAATATTGTATTGGGTGACAGGCTTCCAGCACCTGGAAAGCTTGGCCTCTGGGACTGATCTGAAGAGGAGTTTATAGATTGGGAACAAATACCATAGCCAAAGGGAATAAGTCTGCCTTGAGAGTGGACTTCAATTAAAGGGGAGTGTGTGGCTTCCTTAACCCCCTGTGGAGCCTGATCACAGCACTGATGGCCAGGAGGAACACCTAGAAGCTTCCAAGAGCCTGAGCATGGTGGGAGGGGCTGCTCTGGAGACAGAATCTTCTTTCTGAACCCACCTGCTAGCTAGAGGGAAGAGGTGCAGGCGTTCAGGTCTGCTTGCAGGCGCATCCAAAATTTAAATCCTGTCTGTAGGAAATCAGTAGAGGGTTTAATAGAAGGTTAAACAAATTACACATAAACACACAGAAGTAGTCTGGGCTGAGCATGGGAAGGCCAGAGAGTCGGAGCGCTGTGGTGGAGTCCTAGGAGGTAATTTATTTTTAAAATTTATTGAACCCACTGAAGCATAAGTGTGAGGATAAGAGAAACCATATGCACATGTGGTCCAGAATGAAATGCTGCTGCCTGCAACTAGTGACTAAGCCATTTTGAATGGACTTTACTCAGTCTTTCCAGGCTAGTCCCTTCCGATGCTACAGGAGTACAATGACAGACAACTGGTTAGTGCTTCCTTAGCTGCACTGAGGGAGGGAGTTAAGCCCCTCATTGCTCACCCCTACTCTGAGCATCCCTCCCCCCAGCCCAGTCTGTCTCTGAAACAAAGGGACAAGGAAAAGAGAATCCTTGCATTTCTTTTGGGGGAGAAGGGCAGGTTTGAATGAAAATTGTATATACCGTGTAGTTTCTTTCTGAAAAAATGTAATTGTGGCATTGCAGTTATGTATTCTATGTTTAAAAAATACTAAATTAATGACCATGTGTGGTAGCATTGACTGTAATCCCAGCACCTTGGAGGCCAAAGGTGGCAGATCTCTGTGAGATCCAGACCAGCCTGGTCTATGTAGCAAGTTCCAGGCCAGCTGGGACTACAGGAAGATCCTGTGTTAAAGAAAATCCATCCCAAACCAAAACAAAAAGCACAACACGAAACCAGGTCTGCTGGTGCGTGTTTATAATTGTAGTACTTGGAGGGTGAGGTGGGAGAATTGCCACGACTTCATGACTATAGAGAACAGCAGGCCTATAAGGTTTACGTAGCAAGACCCTGCATAAAACAAAGCACCCCCTAAACAGATAAATACAAAAGTACATCAAAGGAATAGATTTGGGAGAGGGGTTGGCATTAAAGTTATTTATGAAATGTGGGCCTCTTATTAGGTGAGAGAATAAGTTTAATATATTGATAGCCTAATCTGCAGCAATATCTAATCGGAGGAGGAATCTAAAGGAATAAAACCACAGACAAATCCCGGGCTGGAATACAGACGTCATTGTGTAGCAGTAACACTCCTTTCCATTCATTATTGCAGTTATAATTATGGAACCCAACATATTTAATTGGCACAGTGTACTCTTCTCTACTGAATAGATTGTACTGTTCTTGTTAAAAACCCTTATGCATCGTGAATCCATGCACATGTTGCTCTTTGGCTCTGGAGAGGTTTCTTTGTTTACATGATGAGTGATTAACTGAATTGTGGTGCCTTGCAGTTTGTCCTATGCAAAGATGGAGCAGAAACTCTGCTCTAACTTTGAAGGGCTTTGATTAATTCAAGAAAAATCTATTAGACCTTTGGGAAAATGAATGTTTTAACTTAGAAATATGTAAATGAAAATATCAGTTGAGTTTGGTATATAGGCTAGTCTTTTATCTGATTCCAGAGGATCTGTTAAGAGAAATGATGTCTGGTGGGATGTTATTGGTGTATGTGTTAGAATTTGGACCTCAGAAGTGGTATCCTTGAAGAAGCTTCTGGTTACTGAACCCTTAGAAATGAGAGCAGTGATAAATGTGGACTGGAAATAAGGGACCTCATTCAGATAGGTGTTTACAGTGTATATCAGGAACTTTAGTCTTCAAGATGAAATACACAGGCTATAATATAACATTAGAAATAATTACAATTAATGCTTAGGAATGCCTGCTGCCTTCCAAGCCCTGTGCTAAATAAGCATTTTACATTCATTGTTTTGTTTAATTCTTGCAGTTATTTCAGTGTTTCATATTATCCCCATTTTAATGAGGAGGAACCAGACCGCTGGATAGATTGCACTATTTTCTTGTTTGCTGATCACATATCTAATAGAATTCTGGGATATGATCCCAGTTGCTCTTCACCTGCTTTTGTTGTTTGCTGCAGAATGTACTGGAAAAGCACAGGTCATTGTTTCAAAGCCTTTATAATTTTACTTATTTCATTCTTCATGCTGTGAATGCATTTATACCTTTGAAAATTAGAGCTCCGAGTCCCTGGAGAATGTCTCCAGAGAAACTTCCCCCTAGAAAATCAGCTTGTAGCCTCTACACTGAGGCCGATGAGGAGAAAAGCATAGCCCTACTGCCTTCTATGAGTGCCACAGGTAGGCCCGCTGCTCTTGGATGCAGAAGGCCTCTAGTTCAATTTCTTGCTGGAATGGATTCTTCACAAATAAGGATAATCCTTCGTTTGATGTTTATTCACATGGATTCCTTCTGTATTCTGTACTGTCCACATTGGGCTTTGCAATTTTTATAAATTCTTGCCAGAATGCACTTATTCATTAGCTGTTTTTATTAGTGTTCCAGTTGAGAGGCCATTTTCCATTCGAAACTCCAATTTTCTGTGGCTTTTAATTTTACAAAACAATTACCTACCGGGCTGAAACTCCTTAGGCAGGTAGGTTCTCCTTCCAGAGAGGAGGTCTGGGGGGAGTTGGTTCCACTTTTCCTGGCAGCCTAGACATTTATATTCATGTAAGTGCTCTTTAAATAAAGTTGCAATTGCTTAATTATTTAAGTAAACGGGAGCTGAATGATTTAAGGATTTTTGTGGCAAGACAAAAGGTTCCTGAATTCTTTTCTAGCATTTACTCAGATTGTCTAGTTGTATTTCTATGCTGGCCCAACTAAGAATAAATTCCTAAGTGTTTTTATTTTTTATTTGTCTTCTTGAGACAGAGTCTCCCTGTAGCTGCCACTGACCATGAGCTTGCTATGGAGACCAGGCTAGCCTCTATCTCACAGAGATAATCTGTCTGCCTCTGCCTCCCCAGTGCTGGGACTAACGGTGTCCACCACCATGCCTGGCCTCAGTTTCTGATATATCTATAAATCCAGAAATATTTATTTTGGAGTTTCTACTTAGGCTAAACTTGTGGATATTTATTTATTTGTTTATTTTATTTTATTTATTTTTTAATTTTTTAAAATTTAAAAATTTTATTTTTGTATGTGTATGAATGTACTGTCTGCATGTAGGTTTGTGCACCCGTGTCGTGCAATGCCGCGAAGGTCAGAAGAGGGTGTTGGATTCCCCTGAAACTGGAGTTAAAGATGGTTCTCAGCAGCCATGTGGGTGCTGGGGATCAAACCCCGGTCCTCTGCAAGAGCAGTTGGCGGTCATTGCTCTTAACCGCTAGGCCATCTCTCCAGCCCTGTTTGTTTATTTTAAAGGCAGAGTCTCATTATTTAACCTCAGCTTTCCTGGAAGTTGTTATGTAGACCAGGTTGCCTTGAACTCACAGAGGTCCATCAGCCTCTGCCTCCTGAGTATTAAGATTAAAGGCACGTGGTACCACATCTTGCTAAAGCCATGGATTTGGAGGAGAGTGCTATGGATCAAATCCAGGCCTTGAGCTTCCTAAGATGTCTCTACCCCTGAGCTATTCCCTTAGTCCCTAAACCCATGAATTGTAGAAGTCAATTTTGAAATTTTAGTTCGTACCTAAATGCTTATGTTGGCAGGGGAAGGGGCTGGAAGAGATGGCTCAGCAGTTGAGAGTACTGTCTGCTCTTGCAGAATACCTGGGTTTGGTTCCCAGCACCCTCATGGAGGCTAACAACCACTCATAACTCCAGTTCCAAGGGATCCAATACCTTCTTCTGACTTCCTTGGGCTTTGCAGGACATGGACGCACTTACATACATGCAGGAAAATAACTCATAAACATTAAATAAAAATAACAAAATATTAAAGAATAAATGCTTATGCTGGTAATACCTTTTTAGATACATCATAGTTAAAATATAAAACCTCAGCTTGTTGAGCACCTCTTCTGTGAAAGGGATAGGAACAGAGTAGAAAAAGACAGTTTTGAAGCCTCTGAGGCCTGGGTTTTGCTGTGAAGGTGCCACTTTTGTGGCTCTGTAAACTTTGCAAAGTGATGTCTCTGAGCCACAGTTTGGTTTTGGGTAATCCACCTCATAGGTTTGGAGAGGGGATTAAGACTATGACTGCAGAATCCCTTACCAGTACTGAGACTTCTGTAGGTCCTGCATACTGTAAGACTGGCCAGGCACCATGCTCACAGTTGCGAATTTTCAGCTGGCTATAGCTGGGGTCCTGTACTTAAAAAGTTGATGGTCTGGTAATGGCAAAGAATGTTATGCAGAAAGAACAGCATCAGCAGAGAGGTAACTGAAACCATGGCAGTCTCTTGCTTATTTGGGAAACTGTGGATGTTCCAGTGTGCCTAATCTAACATTAATGTAATTAGAACCATTAAGTTGATAGGTGTTTTGAGGTTTATAATACGCATGGCATACATTATTTCACTTGATCCTTGCAAAAAAGTCTATGTGGCAGGCAGGGATTACTATCTCTGTTTTATAAGGGATTTGAGTGATTTACCCAAGATCTCATAGCTGGTAGAAGAGCTGGGATTAAAGTCCAGGTTTTGTATTTTCCTGTCCGGGGCTCTTTCTCCTGTATCATTCAGTGAGTCATAGGCCTTATCTATATACACAAGTGCTAAGCCTTTAATGGTAATTTAATGAGACTTTTATAATGTTCTTTTTACTTAAACATTTTTACTTAAACTAATCTGACTTGAGATGAAATTATATAAAATGAAATTGAGGTTATTCTTTAGCTTCTCTATATGTGTCACTTGTGACTGTTTAATTAAAAAATTAAGGTGTAGTTATTTTTTCCTGACTGTGGAGAGTCCAGATGTCACCTCCTCATTCATTATATTTGAAGGGCTTGTTGCTTCTCTCTCTTTCTCTCTTTCTCTTTCTCTTTCTCTTTCTCTTTCTCTTTCTCTTTCTCTTTCTCTTTCTCTTTCTCTTTCTCTTTCTCTTTCTCTTTCTCTTTCTCTTTCTCTTTCTCTCTCTCTCTCTCTCTCTCTCTCTCTCTCTCTCTCTCTCTCTCTCTCTCTCTCTCTCTCTCTCTCTCTCTCTCTCTCTCTCTCTCTCTCTCTCTCTCTCTCTTAGTCTCTCTGTCTCTATTTCTCCCTCTCCACCCCCCCCTTTGGTTTTAACTTCTGTTATAAGTCTTATAGAATGGAGAAATCATCTACCCCTTATACATGATTTTTCAGAGAGTATGTAATTAGAAGTTTTATTATCTCCATTAATGACAAAAGTATATTTTGGGGGGTGTTCTGATACTAAGAAGCCAATGTCTTTGTAATGATACTAAGAAGCCAAGACATTGGCTTCTTAGTATCATTAAAATTATTTTTTAATTTTATATGTATGGATGTTTGGCCTGCACATACATCCATGTACCTGTGCACACAATGCCTGTGGAAGCCAGAAGACGGTGTTGGATCCTCCAGAACTGGAGTTGTTAGCCACCATGTGAGTTCTGGGAACTGAACCCAGGTCCTCTGCTGAGCCATCTCTCCAGCCCCTAAAATTTTTTTTACATTAATTAATTAATTAATTTTTTGATTTAAAAATTTATTATTTTTTATGTGTATGAGAGTACTGTCTGCATGTAGGTTGGTGCACCCATGTCATGCAATGCCGAGGAGGTCAGAAGAGGGTGTCAGATTCCCCTAGAACTGGAGTTAAAGACAGTTCTTAGCCGTCATGTGGGTGCTGGGAATCAAACCCGGGTCCTCTGCAAGAGCAGTCAGTGCTCTTAACCATCTCTCCAGCCCCTACATTAATTTATTTATTATGTGTGTGCACACCATGGTGCCTATATGGAGATTAGAGAACAACTTACTGGAGTCAGTTCTTTCCTTCCACTAGAAGGGTGCTAGGGATCAAACTCAGATCCTAAGGCTCGGCATCGAGCACCATGTCACAGCCTTGCTGTCATTTGTGTGTATGTATGTGTGCACCTGTACTTGCTTAGGTGTGTGCATTTGGAGACCAGAGGTCAACACTGGGTGTCTTCTTCCATCACAGTCTACCTTATCTTTTGAGATAAAGTCTTTTGTTGAACCTGGAACGTGCGATTTTGGCTAGATTGGCTGGCCAAAAAGGATTCCAGTGAGCCCCTGGAATCCTCTTGTGTCTGTTCTCTGAGATTGGGGTTACAGACTGTGATAACATACTTACATTTTTTTTTTTTTATGTGGATATTGGGAATCCAAACTCAGGCCATCATGCTTATGCAGGAAGCACTTTATCAGCTCTGCCACCTCCCCAGCCCCCTGTCATTTTCATTAAAGTCACTGCTTTGATAAGAAACTGCCTACTTCCATTGTCTATAGGATCTGTACCACCCTGCCAGTTTCAGGATACTAAACAGAAATGGCAGGACCTCAGCTTACTTCTGAGGGAGAACTCACTTGAACCCTAGAGTTGTTGGATCCTTCCAGTTACTGGCATTTCCAACTAAGAATGCAGGGCCTGCACAGGCCACAACTTGATCTTTGAATATGAAATTAAGAGGGGAGAAGTGCTAATGCACCTGGGATCTGTGAAATGCTCTCCGTGGTGGGCATTTCCACAACACACAGGTTCTTTTTGCTTCTGATGAAGAGCCCAGAGGATGGTCTGTTTTGTTTTTTACAAGAAAGATATTTTAAAGTTCCTTTTATCTGCTTAGATGTGACTTAGGCCCTCAGGTCATGTATATGTGGCTTTTCTAGATTATTCAGATATTTTCCTGAGTACCTAACTCTCCTTGGAATCATTTCCACTTAAAGCTTTATAGGGGATTTTCTTTCTGGGACTGTATCTATCAATATTTTCTTTTTGAGCTCTTTGTCTTCGAAGTACTTCCATTCTTTTTTTTTTTTTTTTTTTTTTTTTTTTT
>VZQC01006931.1:1042127-1160281 GCA_009823505.1 Rhizomys pruinosus
TTTTTTTTTCTTTTTGTCTTTTCGATACAGGGTCTCCCTGTAGCCCCAGCTGTCCTGCAACTCACTCTGTAGACCAGACTGGTCTTGGACTCACAAAGATCTGCCTGCCTCTGCCTCCCAAGTGCTAGGATTAAAGGCGTGCGCCACCATGCCTGGTGAAGTACTTCCATTCTTAAAAGATACTCCTGGCCCCCTCAATCCCTCAATGCTGTTTTTTCCCCCCTAAAATGTGTCAAAGACATGTAAAGAAATACCCATTGAACTCTTTAGTGGAGTTACTCATGTTTTTTGAGCTTCCTTATGAGATCTTTTGGGATCTTACTTTGATTTTGCAATTGGTTGGAAAAAAAGAGGAAAGAAACCTCAAGCTAGTGGCTTAGCTCCAGGAAGGAGTTGTCATTTTAATAAAAAATATCTGAAGAACAGAGTCCAGAAAACTGACTTCTGCTCCCTGGAGGCTTTTTTTCCAGTCTCACTATGAAAGTTCCTTTACTACCTTGGAATGGAAGGACAGCCTGAGCTTCCTCTACAGTACTTCCAAGAAAAGGGATCTTCTTATTTTATGACCTGGGAAGAAAGCTAGGGAGAGAGAGAAATAGTTCCTTTTTCAAACACCAGAAGACAGAAGATGAGTGCTATCACTTATGATAGATGGACAGATGCACAGTATAAGAACCCATTGATTCCCAAGCCAGATGTGGTGCACGCCTTTAATCCCAGCACTCAGGAGGCAGAGGCAGGTAGATCTCTGTGGGTTAAAGGCCAGCCTGCTCTACATAGTGAATTCCAGCCCAGCTGGGGCCATAGGGATATCCTGTCTCAGACCAAAGAGAAGAAGAACTGATTCCTAAACCTGTCTTTTAGGATGGAATTTGTCTGCAGGAATGGTCTTTGATCTTGTCTTGCATATAACTAAAAATGATCTTGTGAAGACACTGTCTTCTTGGTTTCACACAGAGGGAGCAGGGCCTTGACTCTGGGCAAGTGGAGCCTGGTCTTTAATAAAGATAAGCCAGTGGGCAGGCTCAGTAGGTAAAGGTGCCTGCTTCAAGGCTTGATAACTTGAGTTTGATTCCTTGGACCCAGTGGGTGGAAGGACAAAACCAACTCCAAAGTTGTTCTCTGACCTCCAATTGACATGCACATGTGACCCCCATAAATAAATAAAAACTGTAATTAAAATTAAAAATAAAGATGGAGCTGGATGAGGTGGTGCACACCTTCAATCCAAGCACTTGGGAGGCAGAGGCAGGTGTTCTCTGTGAGTTCCAGGCCAGCTGGGGCTACAGGGAGTACCTGTCTATAAATAAATAAATAAATAAATAAATAAATAAATAAATAAATAAATAAATAATAAAATGCAACTTAAGCCTCATGTCCTACTGAAATTTGTCCTTTTTCAAGATTTAAAAGGTGGTAAGATAGAGTGTTCCATTTTATAAGGTCATTGTGAAATTTTTCCTTGACTCTATGGCAGAATTGTTATTTTTGAGTCAGGATCTCACTAAATAGCCTTTGCTGGCCTGGAACTCACTATGTAGAATAGGCTAGCTTCCAGTGCACAGAAATCTGCCTGTCTCTGCCTCCTGAGTGTTGGGATTAAAGGCCAAAGGCATGCAGCACCACCTTCAACTAGTTTCTTAAGGTCTGAAAAAAAAAAAAAATAGAGCACAAGAGTAAATCCAAAACACTGCCAGATAAATGTCTGCCTGGCAGATCGTGATTCTGCCCCAAGAGGAGCATCTCCCTTCCACCTTGATTTCCCTGGCAGGGAAGTATCTTTTGCCAACTCCTGAAGTTTTTTCCATTTCTCTGCTTTGAATTGTATCTCTGGGAGCCATTCATCTCTGTCACCTGCTCCACTTCTGCTATTTTTAGCCTGGTGCCAAAGCCTTACTGCTTCCTCAAGTGAAGGATAAAGAATTAAGATCTGTTGTAAACAAAGGCTCATCACAGCATTAATTTTTTGCTTCTTCCTTTAGACATTTTTTTTGTGAGTCAACTTGAATTACTTAGGCTCTGTAGGAGAGGGACCTTTGTCATTTTTGCCTCCAGCCCCATGGAGATCTAAGTTCTCCCTACCCAACCAGGAACATTCCAGAAGAAATGACCAATGAAGGAACTGTTTCTCTTCTGTCTCTGTCCTCACATCACAGTGATAAGGATAAAGAAGTAAAAATTAGGTCAGATCTGTGAGCCATTGAAGAACTTGTCAGAGTGTGCTTAGTTCAACCAGTTATGTAGCATTTAAGTTTAAATTTCATTGCTTTAGGCTGTTGTGTGGGTACATACCTTGTTGACTTGGATTATGAAAAGCTATGTGGCACAACTGTTGGCCACCTCTGGGAAAACATGGTTTCAGGCACTTGCTGTGTTGAGTGCTTCTTTTATAAACATTGGACTCATAGAAACATAATCAGACTCACCAGGCATACAACAGAGTGTTAATTAGCTATTTAAGTAAGTAAAGCCTAACTAGTATTTTATCATGCAAAGTATTAGATACTTGTAGCCTTTCTGTTTTCTCTTGAAGAAAATGAGGATGCCCCTGTCCATCATCTCTTTCATCGTCAGGTCAGTTATGCTCTTCCACTCATGTGTCATACAGCTCAATCTTCGCACTGGGAGGCAGAAGCAGGAGGATCTCTGTGAGTTCCAGGCCAGCTTGGTTTACATAGTGAGTTCTAGGCCAACCAGGGCTACATAGTGAAACCTTGTCTTTAAATAACAACAACAAAAAATGTTGTTTTGGTAACTGAAATGAGATAGCTATTTCCCACAAGTGGTGTTTGTCACCACACCAGTGTAAGCTTTATACCTTACTTTTTAAAAGATAAAGAAAAGTATTCGGTCAATTATTGTGTATTTTATTCTATTCTTCTTCCAAGTTGAGTTTCGCTTCGATTTTATTTTTATCTCTCCATCTATGTTTGCAGGGCTGTCTGTTTCCCCCAAGTGTTAATGTAAACACATTTTATTTTGAAAGACAGATCAGTTCACTTCCCTCTGGAAATCCTTCCCTATAATGTGGTAAACCTCAATATAACTCTCCGGCCCGAATGACATTTCATAACTGTGTACAAATCAAACATACTGTTGATATTAAATGACAACATTTAATGCCTGTGTCAACAATTCACTTAAGTCTCATTTCATTAAAATACTCCTGATCTGGGGAGCAGCCGCCTGTCTGAGTGGATAAAGCACTTGACTTTCACCTCTAGTTTCCAGGTGAAAGTGCAGATGGATTTTATAGGTTCTGGCCTGGGGGATTGGAAAAGAAATCTAGTTCATATGATCAGGGGAAACCCTGGGTCACCTGGACATGTGAGCATCAAAATCAGTGATTTTTCTTTTTCTTTTTTTTCTTTATTTTCTGGGCCATTCAGCTCAATTTAGGGGATGATTTTTCTCCCTTAAAACATTTTAAATTTTAAATAGGAAACTAACATGGTTAACAAGTTATTATGATTTGTTTGAATGACTTTTCCTTTATTTCTATTTCACAGTTATAGCTAGCTTCAGGCCCTTTATTTTTAATTTGTTAATTAATTTTGAGGCAGAGGCCCATGTAGTCCAGCCTGGCCTTTACCTCTTTTTGGAGAATGACCTGTCCTGTCCCTACTTCCAAGTGCTGGCGTTATAGATGTGCTCTATTGTACCTGATTTATGCGGTACTGAGGACGGGATGTCGCTCAGCTACATCTCCATCCCAGGCCCTTCATTGTTGCTCTTAGAAGGTTTGGAGTACCTTTTGGTTCATGGATGCCTCCTGTGGGCTTTCTAGACCCCTCATGGGGACTGGAGTACCTTTTGGTTAATGGATGCCTCCTGTGGGCTTTCTAGACCCCTCTCATGGGGACTGGCTCTTCAGGGTTTCTAGACTGAAATCCTAATTTACATACCAGTCTTTTTTTTTTGAGACAGGGTCTCCCTATAGCCCTAGCTGGCCTGGAACTCACAGAGATCCATCTGCCTCTGCCTCCCGAGTGCTGGGATTAAAGAGTTGCACCACCACACCAGCTTAACAAGATGGTTCTTAGCCACATGTGTGTGCTGGGAATCGAACCTAGGTCCTCTGCAAGAGCAGTTGGTGCTCTTAACCCCTGAGCCATCTCTCCAGCCCCCATACCAGTCTTTTAAATACATTGACGACTCTGTCTCCTGTAGCTTGGAAAGCCCAATTAGGAACCTTCTTATGCTCAAGTCATCAAAGAAAAGTTTATCCTGAATTTTCATGACAAGTGCTCCGGTGTCAGCCAAAGTCAGTGAGTAGTATGTACCTGTAAGTGGTGAGCCAGGATATTTGAATACAAAGCTAATAGTTACTGCCCCTGTGATAATCCTATCCTACTTCAGGATTTGTGATTACTCTGTACTTCTTTTGGGCCACAATGAGCCCTCAGCAATTGCTGGGTAAGGGAGAGAGGGATTAGATTAGCGTTGGCTGTGAGTGATGTCATCTCTAAATGGCCACCAGTTGGACAATGTCAGGATTGTGTTGGATTTGTACAGAGCTTTGTAAAAGCAGATAAACCTTGCAATAAAGTACACCCTTCCCTTAGTGTACTGTGAAATACGTGGCTGCTGGTGGCTTCTTTCAGGTCTTGATGACTTAGGGAAGGCAGATAATTAATGTAACTCAGGTGACGGTGGGCCATAATTGGCTGCATACTATGAAGTTCCAACACTTCCCTCCTTTCTCTGTCTGGGCGCAGTTGCTCTAGTATATGAGTGGAGAAGACAAAACTTGCTATAGCAGTAGTTTCATTTCCAGATTATTCTTAAAGCTTTTTTTTTGGTCTTTTCAAGACAGGGTCTCCCTGTAGTCCCAGCTGTCCTGGAACTCACTCTGTAGACCAGGCTGGCCTTGAACTCACAAAGATCTGCCTGCATCTGCTTCCCAAGTGCTAGGACTAAAGGTGTGCGCCACCATGCCCGTCTCTTAAAGCTATTTTATTTTATTTTTTTGTCTTTTCGAGACAGGGTCTCCCTGTAGCCCCAGGTGTCCTAGAACTCACTCTGTAGACCAGGCTGGCCTTGAACTCACAAAGATCTGCCTGCCTCTGCCTCCCAAGTGCTAGGATTAAAGGCGTGCGCCACCATGCCTGGCTCTTAAAGCTATTTTAAAGTCAGCACAGAAGGTGGTTTACAGAAGCAGTTTCAGAGAGCTTTTAGGTTTTTGTGTAACTCCAGATAACTGAAATGTTAGCCCTGATTGATTATTGAAAAGGAAGGTGTCACCACCCCAGTGCTGCTAGGAAAGCCTGGGTACAGAATAAAGGCAGTAGGGCAGGGTGAAGGGTCTCACGCTAGTCTGAGTTCTTTCATACAGTCTCTGTTGTGATTGGAAATGTAAGGGGCATAGGAAAGATGATCATTATTTGAGAAATGTTTCTGAACTAGAAACTTGCTAGCTTTGGATCCTGTTAATAGTCACTGGCAACGATAGCCATTTTCCATTCCATGAGATCAATTTGGAACTTGAGCATAATTTTATTTCTGCTTCACAGTTCTTAAAATCCTGTTTGGAAATGTCATTAGGAGGATAAAGGATGTAATGAAAAATACGTTTTCTCATGTACCAAATCAAAGTGTATAGTTATGGAGCTGGCTATCTATACTGAACCACAGTTAACAAAAATGAATTGGCTGCTTTCTGCATTTGAAGTTGTATAGTATAAAATTCAATGAAACATTCACTAACTGGAAAGATCACATCGGCATCAAGGATGCATTTAGCAGGTTTCCTCCTACCATATTATGAGCGTAGAAGCACAGTTTAGAACTAGGAAGAAAGGCTATGAATGAAGTTAAGAACTGTGGGAGGCCTGGAGGTGGGAAGATAAGTAAGAGGCCTGTGCCTGGAAACACAAGCCTGGATGCCAGCAGAGGGAACTGACAGAAAGATGGGCCTTTGCGGACGAGTATTTTATAAGAACGGCATTCCTGTTAGTATCTTCTAGTGGAGGCTGAAAGTTATTTTTTGAAACTGGCATCTTTCAGTTATTTTTTGAAACTGACCCTTTCTTAGGGGACAGGTGCTCGAACTTGCTTGTTGAAATCCAGTGGTTCTGCCCAATCCTTACATTGTGTGGAAAGACACAGGGATGGGGTGAGAGATACTTCTTTTCTCTCCATTGTTGGGAACAACCTTTCACAGTGGACATTAATTTTATAAGCAAACAAACTGAATGAATGAATGAAAATATAAATGATGAAACTTGGTTTTTCTGGAAAAGTTGCATTTGATATAAAGAGATTAGGTACAATCTTGTTTTCCCTGGTATACAATGAAAAATAAAATCCAACGAACCTGCATACTTTCTGAGGTATCTGGTTGTGTGCACGAATGTGATTGTATTTCACTGTGCCATAATGAGGTTGTTAAACTCACTAGAATGGGTGGAACTGTAAAGCTGAGCCACTTTAAAATGTTGCTGTTACACACTGGCTTAGCAGAATACATGCTTTCATATAAAACACTGAGAGCATGAGAGATGACATTTCCAGGAACACACCTTGCCGTCCTAAGCCGGAGAGACAACTTTTAAGAATGCAAATGTGGAAGACTGACTGGAAAATGTACTAGGATCTTACATATTCTTGAATTTTCTCCATCTGAGTTTTAAATAGGCTTGTACTAGGAAGGGGCTGCTTTTGATTATGACTCTTCCAGGGGGAAAAACAGTTTTACAGGAATGACCTTAAGTGCAAAATGGAGAGTAATTCAAAGCCCCAACGGGGCTTAAGAAATAAGGGTAACTTACTGGTTTTGGCAGGGAACGGGTTTGCTGGGAAAGACCATTGAGCCCCTTAACTGACAGTACTGACAAGCTAAGCCAAAAGCATGCTTGCTGTACCAGGCACAATCATTATTTTCATTGGCAGAATGTATCGCACACAGTTTTGGGTAGTCTGTCCATTTTGTCAGTAATTTAATCTAGGTCGAAAAAGGCATGGAGTATAAACTGCTATTGTCGAGCATCCCTGCGGGCTCACCTGGCAGGCTCCATTCCAACTTTTAATGAGGAGCCTTGCTTTATGTTGGGGTCTTGCTGGTGGCTTGCAGCACCTATTCTTGGGTGTTTTAAGACTGGAGTTAGCTCCTGAAATTGAACAAGGTGTCTGTAGAAAAGTTGATGAGATTCCCCTCCCCCCTCCCTTGTTCTCTGCACCTTATAAAATTGATCATTAGAGAAGAGTTTTGGAAGTAAAAAATACAGATGACATAGGATTATGTCTACGGCAGTCGCTTCTTTTCAGAGAAGACTAATTCCGAAGACTAGAAAGGAAGCATTTCAAGAAAAAAACTTCATACATTTAAGATGTACTATTTTTTATATTAGTTATATTTCGTAATATGTGCCAATGATACATGGCACCTTGAATAATTTATTTCTGTCCTCCTTTACCTAAGAACTAATCTGTTGCATTTACAAGACGAGATGCATGTTGACGTTGTAATATTGTTAGGAACCTCATTTTTCTCCTTTTGTCCGTAAGAGCCATGATCTTTTCAGCTACACACACTTGTGTCATTTAAGCATGTCTGTGCTTCCTGTGAATTTTTTTTTTAGCATTTTTGTATCTTATATTGAGAAGTGAAAAAAGTGAAAATGATTACTTAAATTAAAAATTTTTTACTGATTTTTAAAAATAATTTTGGAGATATCCTTGGCAGGAAAAAAAAAACAGACATTTTCACACTTTCTGTCATTCTCTTTAGACCAACTAAGAAATTTGCAGGAGAGATTATTTTTTTATTTTTTAGATTGCATGCTGACAGTTAATTGTGAGACAGCTGTTTTTTTTTTTTTTTTCCTAATCAGATTCATGACAGCAGATGTTGGGAATCTTTATTCTTTCTCTATGTGTTTAGGGATTTGTAGTAAGTAGGAATAGGTTCACATTCTGGTCAAAATAGGAACAAGTAAACGATTGCCTTTTAGGAATAAGGAGGAGAGGGACTCAGTCATTTCTAGTTTTTATAATGTTGTGCTATTTATTGAACATTAACTATATTCCAGGTAGAAATCTAGAAATTATTAAATTGTGCCTCATCAAAAGCCAGAACTCACAATTATAACATAGAACAGACAGAAAATATAAGGGTTCATTAACTATAACAAGGGATTGGAGTAAGTGAGATTGGCCAGTAAAAGTAAATAGAATTTGAAGTAACAGCAGCTACTAGGGGCCACCACTGCCCCTTGCTGAAATAGAACACCCAAAGAAGGGGACTTGCCTCCCAGGCTACAGTCCAGGCCACACTGGAGAGGACACAGTTGTGGCTCACTGTGGCAGAGAAGTTGCTGTGGTGTGTGAAATTTGCTCCAAATCTGCCCTCTGGATGCTAAGGGGATCTTCACCAGAGATACTTGGGCACAGTTTTCTGAAGGAATTTGGGGAAGGAAGTTGCTCTGCTCTTGGCTTGTGGGACCAAGGCAGTGGGGAAAGCCCCTGGACCACAGCAGCTCAGTGCCAGAGAAGCTGTGGGAGTTTAAATGAGAAGTGTTCCTCACAGGCTCATGTCTTTACTTGAATGCTTGGTCCCAGTTTTTGGCTGTATGGAGAGGTTATGGAACCTTTAGGAGGTGCAGCCTTGTTGGAAGAAGTATGTCACCGGAGGGCCCACTTCCAGTTTGCTTTTTGCTTTCTACTTGTAGTTAAAGATAGGTTCTCTCAGCTTCCTGATCCAGCTGCTTCCTGCAATGCCTCCCCTGCCATTATGGACGCTCCCCTTGGAACTGTAAGACAAAATAAGCTCTTTTCTTGCATAAGTCATCATGGTGTTGTTTTATCACAGTAATGAAAATTAACTAATACCGGAGTTATAGTCTGTATTTTCCTTCTAGTGCCTCTACTGAAAAGCCTTAACCTTGGTGTTAGAGGATAAAGGAAAAACATTGAAAGGGCCCAGATCTATTGTCATAGGATAGGCAAAAAGGGTGAATTTGAAGCTGAGAGGCAGTAAACGTGACAGTTGTCCCAGAAGTGAGTGCTGCCTACTTTGAATCTTGGAGCCACCAGAAATAGTGAAAAGGGAACACTTACCCCATTTTACAGGTGAAGAATTTTATTTTAGCTCAGGAAGGTTAAGAGATTTGTTCAATGCCTATATTACTTTTCTTATTGTTCTGACAAAATATCTGATAAAAGGCAGCTTAAGAGAGAAAGAGTTTATTTTAGTCTGTGCTTTGAGGTACATTCGTCCTGGTGAGGAAGGCTTGGTGGAAGGTGGAAGGAGGGCTGGTCATGTTGTGTCTCAGTCAGGAAACAGTGATAGGTGAATGCTTACTTTCAATGAATGAGACCCTGTAGCCTCAGCTGGCCTAGAACTCACTCTGTAGACCAGGCTGGCCTTTAACTCACAGAGTTCTGCCTCCTTAGTGCTGGGATTAAAGGCGTGCATCACCATGCCCGGCCTTACTTTAGATTTCTATACAGTCTGGGCGTCTGGCCCCTAGGATAGTGCTGCCCACATTAAAAGTGAGGCATTCTCTGTTGTTAGACTTTTCAGGCAGAAAGGTCCTCCAGACAGTCCTAGAATCTTGTCTTCTAGGTGTTTCTAAATCCTGTTGTATTGGCAGTGAACATTAACCATTACAGGGGTGTATAATGAATGGGAGAGTCACTTTCAAACTCAAATTTGTTAATTTCTAAGGCTTTCTCTAGAACTCTTTGTACTAGAGATATCAAGGTGGAGACTGGTTGTATCAAACACTTGTTTAAGTTCATTCATTTTTTTTTTTTTTAATTTTATTTTTGTATGTGTATGAATGTACTGTCTGCATGTAGGTTTGTGCACCCGTGTCGTGCAATGCCGCAGAGGTCAGAAGAGGGCATCAGATTCCCCTGGAACTGGAGTTAAAGACAGTTCTCAGCCGCCATGTGGGTGCTGGGGATCGAATCTGGGTCCTCTGCAAGAGCAGTCGGCGCTCTTAACCGCTAGGCCATCTCTCCAGCCCCTTAAGTTCATTCATTTCTAGCTGGTCCTACAGATGAGGGAAACTCGGAAAGTGAGCACCTGTTGTGCTTTTACCTTAAGCTATCCTTAAGGAATACATAGGGTTAGTGCCTCTATTTCTCTGTATCTAGGTTGTGCTCATATTTATTGAGGTTTAGACTTTATCCCTACTTGTCCACTTGGAAGCTCTTGATTGCCTCAACCTGGATTTCCTGGGGTGTAGGGACAGGAGATAATGGTTCTTGGGTTTGTGTTTGAAATTTTACCTTCTGTCCCCCTGACTGCTCATTCTCAGTTGTCTCCTATTGACACTGCATGTACAGCCAGCCCTGTTGTTTTGGAACCTTTGTGGGCCTGTGTTCCAGTTCACTTTTCTGTTGCTTTGGTAAATACCAAAAATGACCAAAAGCAACTTACAGGAGGAAAATTTTTTTTTTTTTACCTCTTAGGCTTCCAGGTCCTTCTTCATCATTGAGGAAGTCGGGACAGAAACTGAAGCTGGCAGTCATAAGGAATTATTCTGTCTTGTCTGTCCCTCCCCTTTCCCTCCCTCCCTTCCTCTCTCCCTCCCCTTTCCCTCCCTCTTCTCATGTTTAATTAGCTTTTCTGTACAGCCAGGCCCACTTGCCTAGGTGGTGTTGCTTCCCACAGGGGCTGGACCCTCTCACATCAATTATCATTCAAGATAATCTCAATCTGTCCTGGCCCTTGCCCAGTCTGATCAAGGAAGTTCTTAGTTGAGGTTCCCTCTGCCCAGGTAACTATAGTTTGTGTCAACTTGACCATAAAATCTAACCAGTATATCATGCTAAGCCATGTATGTTTACCTCATTTTGAATAATAGAGTTATTCCTCAAAATTGTGTCATGGGTCATTTTCATGCAGATTAACACTATAATTTTTAGAACTACTGTATCATTTGACTTCCGGTGAGTTACTTAACCTCATGGGGATTTAGTTCTTTCACCCATTCTTTAATCTATAAAGGGGAAGTGCCTCTCATCTTAAAAACACTCAGTCCCTGTTTCCAGTTTAACATCTTTGTCAGCGGTTCCAGACACGTGAGCTCTCAGTTGTCTGATCTTGTCTCTAGCAAGTAGTTGATGGATTACAGATAAATGGAAGGCATTATAGTGAGAGTGTGACTTGGGAGTTAAGCCCAGAAGGATCTGAAGCTCAGAGCCACAACTTAGTAGCTACAAGGCCTTAGAGAAGTGTAAATGGTTGGCAGTGTCATTGGTCATGAAGTTCTCTTACAGTTATGCTTGAATTACTAGTAGTGCTTGGTACCCAAAACGTATGGGAACATCACTAGCTTAATCAGAGATGCTCATATCTACTGGAGGAATCTCACAAACAGCCTCTGTATAAAGTAAATACTTTGCACATGAAAATCACCTTGGAGTTTATGTTAGAAGCTTTGATTGCATGCCGCCTCCTCCTCCTCCTCCTCTTCCTCCTCCTTCTTTTATCTTTTTGAGACAGGGTCTCCCTTTAGTCCCAGTTGGCCTGGAGCTCACTATGTAGACCAGGCTGGCCTTGAACTCACAAAGATCCTCCTGCCTCTGCCTCCTAAGTGCTAGGATTAAAGGCATGTGCCACCACGCCCAGCTATATTTCTTGTTAGTAATTTTCTGACTCCATGGGTCTTTGCTTTAAAAAAAAAAAATCATTACATGGTATAATAATGGTAGTGACATTAGTAAGGACTCAGTATGTGCTAATTATTCTAGGCAGTATACACTGGCCATTTCTTTTTCTTTTTGGTCTTTTTGAGACAGGGTCTCCCTGTAGCCCCAGCTGTCCTGGAACTTACTCTGTAGACCAGGCTGGCCTTGAACTCACAGAGATCTGCCTGCCTCTGCCTCCCAAGTGCTAGGATTAAAGGTGTATGCCACTACGCCCGACTGACCATATTTATTTATTTATTTATTTATTTATTTATTTATTTATTTATTTATTAGTATTTTTGAGACAGGGTCTCCCTGTAGCCCCAGCTGTCCTGGAACTCACTCTGTAGACCAGGCTGGCCTTGAACTCACAGAGATCTGCCTGCCTCTGCCTCCCAAGTGCTAGGATTAAAGGTGTGCTCCACCACACCCTGCTCAGTCGATTTTTTTTTTTTGTAATAGTTCTTTTGTTGTTGTTCCCTCCAACTTATATTACTTCAACATATATATTTGTTCAATATATATATATATATATATATGTGTGTGTGTGTGTGTGTGTGTGCGCCTCACCTATACTAAAGTTATGTCATCTGAAAACAAACTACATGTTATTTCCAAATCATTTCAGGATTCACATTTTTCCCTTTTGATTTTATATTATTCTAAAAATATGCATACATACATTCCACCCATATACCCAAATTCCAAAGTTGATTTCAAAATATTTGTAAGCAATATAATGGCACCAGTGATGAATGTTTGGACTGGATCTAATGAAATCCCAGAAGCTATCATCCGGCTTTCACTTGTAATGTACACAGATAGACAGACAGATCTAGGAACTGTGGAACCAGAATGAAGTGCATTTTCGGATGCCAACAGCTTATTTCATTTCTCCTCTTATTTTAGTAATAACATTATTTTCACCATTCGGAAAAAGATTGGCTTGGAGACTTTAGGAGCCACTTTAGCTGGTACGGATAAATGAAAAACCATAAGTGATCAGCTTTCATGGCGACAAATGGAAACTGTCATTTAATTTTTATCCCCAATTATACAGCTCTGGGACCAATTTTTCAGGTGGAATGTTGAAGCCATTAAAAAGAAATAAGTAAACTATTCCATATTCCATCATTTCTCTGGCAGCTAACCAACGGTCTGTAGCCTTATTACATGTACGTTTTTATAGAGATATTTTTCTCTTAAGTTTGCAAAAGGCTTTATTAACTCTTTACTCATTTCTTCCAAGACGTTTTTTCTTCCAAATGGGATTTATTTATTTATTTTTTTCACTGTGTGTTAGTTGAGATTTACTTCTGTCTTTGGCTGAACATTATGTTCAGTTTTACTTCTTTTATATTCTTTGGTCACCGTAATTGTATGGAATGGTGCTTCCTTAATTCCAGCCTAAGATATGGTGACAGTCCTGATGTTGAGTGTGACTCCAGTGCTCATGTAGATTTCAGAATGTGAGTCCTTAGAAGTGCAGTGCCTGTGTAAATCCCAGCCAGCTTCTCTCTTACCTTAATGTGGGCATCTCCCAAACTGTGCACTCCACTGTGTATATGCTTCTGCAGAGAACCTTATGTCTTTTCATTTAGGTGATTCAATCCAGTGTCTTCAGCAACTCCATATTGTAGGTATCTTCTTTTCTTTTGGTGCTAGGGATTGAACCAGGGCTTCAGGCATGCTAGGCAAGCTCCTTACCACTGAGCTACGTTCCACATCCTTTATGTACTTTTCAATTAACCTGTTCTACCATTGCATACTTAGCAGAGTGCTTGACACATGTGAAATATGAATAAACAAGCTTTTTTTAAATGAGTAATTTAATAATTTCTTATTTCCCTTAGGGGCCATTTATAATTAGTAGTTCATCAACAGTGTTGAAATGCAGGATCTTCTGAGGACACTGTAAGCTCCTTATAACTTGTCTGTGTGTAGTCATCTTTATTCTGCCTAGAAAATAATTTGCATGTGGCAAGTGGTCTGCATTGTACAGGCAAGAGAAAATCAAATCAAGTATCATTAATATTAAGAATCCCAGAGAGAGATATCATTATTGCTATTGGAACTATTGACTTCTGTCTTCCAATCCTCCCTCCCCCAAGCTATACTTCTTTGTGGTTCAGTAAGCAGATTGCTCAGTCTGCCAGTACTTTCATCATTGGAACCATCAGTCATTTATTTTTGATGCACAATTAAGTTATACAGTGGTGGTGGGGCGATGATGAGATGGGCTTGTTTGGTTTTTGGAGAAGCTGGCTAATGGATGAGGTCCATTAGCTTTGTACATCTACGTACAGAAACATTTTTCTTGGTGTTGAGGTCCTTTTCTTTTTACCTGATTAGTGATTCTTGGGAGCATTTGGCTCAGAGCCAGAGAATGTTTACATCTGCTTGATTTTAGCATCAGAATGGTTAAATTCAGTTTTCATTAAAAGAGGTGCTGGAGTATATTATGACCAATAAGGCAACATTTTCCTCAGATGTCTGCCTTGGCATCTGCTTAGAGGAGGAATGATACCCTCTTGTATCTACTTATAAAACTGTCATCTGCTACCGTCACCATTAGAATATGCAAGTAAGCTTATAAACATGCTGATGAAAGGATTCTGTTGGCTCTGAATCTTGTTAAGTGAAAGATGTTAAATCATGTATCTGGTCCTCAGGGGTGGTGGACTAAACAGCTGCACTTATCCTTATTAATGCCTGTAGACTCCTGCTTCAGTAGCAGCAAATGGCCTTTTGTAAGAGTCACTATACTGTGGAGAGTTACTTTTAGTCAAGCTCTGTATGGGGAATATTAATATATTAGTCTGGCTTGGCAGATAGAAAAAGAAAAACCCTAGCAATTTGCAAATGTTTTTCCTGGTTTTTCTCTCTCTGATAGCTATGGAAGGAGTAAACTCCCTGGCAGGCTTTGTTGGTGATCCTTTGTGACCCCATTGCATGTGGTAGATCTCTCTCTTTTAAGGCTGCATTAGGTATTCTGATGGGAGGAAGAACTCCTTTTTTTTTGTTTGTTTGTTTTTTAGAAATTTTGTAATTTTTAAAATTTTATTCTTGTATGTGTATGAATGTACTCTCTCTATGTAGGTTGGTGCACCTGGGTCATGCAGTGACGTGGAGGTCAGAAGAGGGTGTCGGATTCCCCTGGAACTGGAGTTAAAGACGGTTCTCAGCCACCATGTGGGTGCTGGGGATCGCACCTGGGTCCTCTGCAAGAGCAGTCGGCGCTCTTAACCACTAGGCCATCTCTCCAGCCCCCAGAAAGAACTCTTAGATTTGGCAAATGTACCTGCACCGATGGAGAGATGGTGATTTTTTTTTTTTTAATTCTCCTGGGTTATAAATGAGAACATTTCTTATGCTTTTTTGTGAGGGCTGATGTGGCGGGATTTGTGATTGGTCTGTGAGAGTTGCAGAGGTGGAAGAGAACTTAGAGACTTGATTTAGCATGGTAGAACATCCCCAAACTTTTGATAGCTGTGACTTATAATGTTTTTTTCTACCTGATTATATTTGTTACTCTCTGTAATGTCCCCTCATTTATCTCTTGCCTTGTTCCCCAGAGTCTAATTCTTGGTGGTCATTGTCCACGAGTACTAGGCTGCCTCATTGTAAGTTCCTTTTATCTGTATATTTGCATATTCTGAGCCCTCAAACTTTCTTGTCATCTCACTCACTGAATCATTGAGTCCACAGGCCAGTCCTCTATACACATGTTCCTCTTGCAGGTCCAGGTGTACTTAAGATCTTTCCACATGGATGCCCAACTCTGATCTTCCCTTTTGCTCACTGTCTCCCCACTTAGCACATATCTATTGTTGGCCCCTTCTTAGACACCAAATCTTTGTGCTAACCTGGCTCCATGCTGGACTGAGTCTGTGGAACAAGCATCTGTTCTTAATGCATCATAAGAGTTTTGGTGCCTCATTTAACGTTATGCCCTTAGTAACCATGCACATAACCAGATGGTCATTGCTCTGGTTATCTTAGAACTACCTGTGTTTTCCTGATAGGTGGAATTCTTGGGATGCCTGATTACATACTATTCTTTGAACTCAAGATTAGTTGAAACTCTCAGAGCAGTCAAGGTTGCCTGTTTTAGGGTTTTGGGGATTGTGAAATAACGGGAGAGATGTTGAAAGTGCCATAGAGCAACCTGCCATTGATTTCAGAGTTCATATTTCTTTGCACAAATATTAGCCTGCAGCATCCAGGTGATTGATGTGAATGAAAGGGAGTATCTTGACTATTTCTAATAAATTTTGATTATGCACACAAATTTATTAACATAATAAGCAGGGGTTTTTTACTTAAAACTCTTGGACATGATCTTTATATCATGATAGAAGCTTATCTATTACTCCCAAGTGATGGGATTAGTCTTATCCCTTCCTCTGATGTTTTGTAGTGCTGTGTAGGAGCTAGAATCAACATTAATGTCTTGGTAGAAATGAAATAGCATTACAGCTTTTTAACCTTGTATTGGACAACTTTGTATCACTGTAATGAAGTACCTGAGACTATTAACTTACAAAGAGAAAAGGTTACTTTGGCTCATGGTTGCAGAGTTTCAGTCTAATGTCGGTACTGCTCTGGGCATGTCTTGGCTGGAGGTCATGGCAGAGCAACCTGCTTAAATCATAAGCTAGGAAACTGAAGAAAGAGGCAGAAGAGACCAGGGTTCTACAGTCCTTTTTGAGGTCACACCCCCAGTGACCTAAGTACCTCCCAGAGGTACTTCCCACAAGAGCCACTATGAGTATTGTGTGACTTTTCCTGTTGAGGTGACCAAACCTGTTCATTGCACATAGGCACTAGCTACAGACCAGAGAAGCACTTCCATCCAAGACTAGCTTAGTGAACCAGGTAATTTATTGGGGTCACTTACAGGAGCATGGGTAAGTCAAAGGCAGCTGCATCACTGACCCCTCCTCCCACCAGCATGTCTCCTTGGCTGCTCCACGGGGAGCATCTCCTTTCTCCAGGATTGTTTACTGCTTTGCTAACCTTTGAGGTTCCAAGTTGTTGAACTTCATTTCTTTTAGTTCTTCAGTATTATGAGCCTCTTTCCTCCCTCCAGGAGGAAATCACTATGTAATACTGGGGACCAAGCCTTAACACATGGATCTTTGGGAGGACATTTCATCCAAACCATACTAGGCATACTCAGTGTGTCTGTCGGTATTTGAATGGTCAAACTTTCAAGGTTACTGACACTCAAGTCATCATTTTTGTTGGAATTATTTTGTCCTCCTAAGTGTAGCACACCTCACCCTTTCCATCTGATGGGAGAAACCCTCAGCCACATATGTGTGATTTCTGAGGTCAAGAGGTTTCAGGCTTCATTGCCTTGGACCTAACCACTTGTTTTACAGTTTCTGGTTTTTCCTCAAGGGAAAAAGGACACCATATATATATGTTGCCAAGAGCAGTGATTACTAAAATTTTGCACTAAACTTGACTAAGTTTCCTGCACTTGAATGAAAACTAAAGCCTCCTGAGGATCCATAGTTTGCTCAGCAGCAGTGAAGAATATTCAAAAAGCACCGTCTTCTGTATCATCATTCTGATAATGGCCTTTCAGTTCCGTTGAAGCTAGGACTTCCCTTCACGGGTTCAGTGTTGGCTATTGGGAAATCTGGTCAAGAAGACATATAGGACCCTTGTCTAAGAGCTTAGAGTCTAATGGGAGTGCAGAGAATGAAACCACTGCAGTGTTTCACTTGGAGAAGGATAGGGAGATGAAAGGTTTGCTGTTTAGCATCTTTGTATAATGATTATATGTACTGAACCAAAGTTAGAGTACAAAAAAAGAAGATTTTACCAAGTTTTCCCACAATTCAAGTATGGATAGAAATATTAAATATATAGTTTGGATACTCAAATACATGAACTTCTGGGACATTTCAGTGATTTATGAGTGCGGAGGGATAGAATGTCTGAAATTAGGTCTGCTTTGGCAACCTCTGGATAAATGTTTACTGTACTTTATGGTTCCTGCCACTTGTGGAACTGAATTTATGGTGCTGTTAATATAGGGAACAGATTTTTAAAAATTATTAGCACATAGTAAAGGCATACTGGAATTTATTAAAAGTTTAATTTACTAAAAAAAAAAAATAAAAGTTTAATTTCCTTTAGACATTCTGATCCTTATGCCAGTGTTTTGATGGGAAAAATAAATCAGAAAGAATGAGCAACTGTTCGTGTTCTCAGTACAGATATTACTGAAAGACCTTCTGTGCTTCTGAAGTGTTATGGATTCCTTCTCTCAAAACACAGCGTGGCTGTGCTTTGTCACTGGAGTGATCTGACACTTTCCTATAGATAACTCTGAAATGGGCATCCATTCGTAACTTTGCATAATAATTGTATGCTTTTACTATTGCTGAGGTCAGCATGTGGACATCTCCGCAAAACACTAGTTAAATAATTGGTCCTTTTAAGCTACAGTCTGTCAACACACCGCATCACATCCGTTGAGGCCACAAATAGTAATGTGCAGTGCTTCAGTGTATTAATCTATGCAAATCAGAGTTTCATGGGCCAGCAAGGGCCACACGGAGGAAAAGGGAGGCAAGGATGTTTGAAATGATAAAAACAGTTCCGACAAGAGTGAGCTACTTGGTCCACCTCCCCTCTGCGGCCATGACAGTCCTGAGGCTATTGGAGGTTGGTCTGGGCTCTTGGTATAACACTGTGCAACCTTCAAGGACAAGTTGTCCTTCCTTCTGCTCATGATACTGTCTTTTCCTCCATCCATGCTTCTTTAGCCCTATGGGCCTGTTGTCTCTGGTGGTAGTGAGTACCTGGTTAGCTTTATTTATAAAGTCATTCACTAAAAGTCCTTGGTTAGATATGGAGCCCAGAGGCATATGTGTGAAATACCCATGTGATTTGAGCTCTGTTGTGCAACTGTTGTGCATGGCAAATGGAAGGACCCACTGATGACTCATGGCACCCCTCCCACAGTGGGTTCTGGGATGGTAATGCTTCACCTTTAAGACCACTTGACAGGATTTGACCACACATGCAACAAATCAATGCAGTCTAGAGCACAGATGCACTTGATCTATATTGTTTGTCGTCTTTTGACTGATGCAGGCAAGAGAAACCATCAGATAGTTGCTTGGTTGGTACAGCTTTGTTCTGCAAAGGAGAGGCAATGATATATTTGAGGATGTACGTAGCTAAGGTCTGAAGTGATGTGGTGACTTATCTGCCTGGGCTTCAGTGGGCATGTGACTAGTTAGTATTTAGCTAAGCCAGGCTACAAAAGAATTAGTTCCCTCAGGGTAAATCATATTATGTAAAAGTTCTCAAATAGTTTATTAGTATCATTGAAAAATATAGCCTACTAAAAATTTTAACTGATCATTTTAATGAAAGCTTTGTCATTTGTGAGTGGCATTTGCCTATAAATTTTTCTAGAGCTATGAAAATAAATTAGAAACAAGGCTGGTGGTTCTTCTTTCTTCTTTTCTTCTTTATTTCCCCACCCCTTCCAGACCTCTGTGAACAGCTCTGACTGTCTGATTTGTTTCATAGTTTCTTTCCACTGCCTGTAGAGCATCTGTTGGAAAATAATGCTTGTCCTGTCAGTTTCCAGAATCAGCAGCAAACCAAAGCGTGTGCACAAGGTAGGTGTCAGCATTATCCTGCTGCTGCCACAAGGCTGCTGAGAGGCAGAAGCTAGAAGCAATCCTGTGGTGGGAAGATTCTTTTCAAAAACAAAGGTCTAGACAACCCTATTCAGGAATAGGAGGCTTATCCCAAAATGTTCCAAGCAGAACACCAGCCAACATGTGATTTTGGACGAAAAACACAAATTCAGGGTGATTATTGTCTGTTATTTAGTGGATGATGCTTTGTTCAAGACTAGGTTATACTCTTTTGCTGGAAGCTCACAACAGATCAATAGTAATTTTGTTATGGGCCAGATGTCAAAACAGAAATGTGCTCTCAAATCCCACTGACTTGCTATGACAACCAGTATGCTAAATACATTGGCCAGCCATCAGACATCTTGCAAAGCTCCTGGAGTTCTGTCTGTTTCATGTGTAGGCTTAAAGCTCTTTGTCATTAGTGGAGATTCTGTTTTGTTTTCCTTTCTTTATTACATTCTTCTTTTGATTGAGAATAAAAACACCTCAACAAACCTCCCCTTTTCTCTGGCTTGAGATGGAGTTAGGTAAATCTATTCCAAAGCTTCTAGTTAGAGGTGTCATTTTCATGGTAAAACATAAACTGTAGTAGAAAAATGGTTCTGAAGAAAAGCAAACAATCAAGTAGTATGCTCTTTGTTTAGTTCCTCTGTCATTCAGCTTTGGAGTTTTAACTGTGGTCTGATTAGGACTCGGGAGCTCAGTGTTTTGTAATGGAAGGCAGCATTAAAGGGTTGCTTCGGTAGCTTTCTATGGCTCTTTTCTACTTCTGTAAAATTGCTACCTACAAGACAAAAAAATTCCTAGGCAAAAACCCCAAATCCTCCTGTATTGATTTGCCTGTGTAGAAATACCTAGAATAAATATGATGGAAACAACTGGGAGTTTGGGGCAGATGTGGCTTGGAAGTATAATTTAAAATAGCATTGCTTTCTTAAATCCAGAGAGAATTTGGTCTTGGCCTCATGTTTGTCTGGGTCCAGCTTTCTTCTGCCATTTCCACCCAAAAGCAGGAAAAGAAAAATGAGAAAGGTTTCCTCCTCAGACCTGGAAGGACTGAACAGGCAGAGACTTGGGTATCAGGGATGTGATGTGGAGTGCTTTCCATTCCAGCTCTGGCAGGGTGCCACGCCCACTTCTCACCATTAGCCTATCTTTGTTGTAGAACCCGTCTCTAAGGGGAAGAACCATTTCTTTCTTTGGTTTTGTTGTGTATTAGTCTTTGGAATGCTTCACTTGGTCTTAGCAAAAAGCTGAGAAGCTACTAGGCTGTGCAGACCTTGAGGCCGCTCAGCCTGTTTCTCCAGTGGGCATTCTACTCCCAGGAAGAATTGTTTAGTTGCTGCTGTTCTACCTTGATTGCATTGTTATTCATAGCAAAGAGGGACAAAGTAAGGAAGAAAGGGTTCAAATGTGACCAGATCACCTCTGAAGTAGCTCTCCCCCCTGCTCTCCTCAACACCAGAAGAGGAGTGAGGTGCTCTACTGCTGCATTTGAGGCTTGATGCTAGAAGCAGAAGATAGTACCATGACTAAAAAGCCAAATCTTACCTTTTTAGAAACTTTGTCGTGCATAGATATACTCCTCCCAGACCATAGCAACATAAAAAGAATTTTCAAGCATCATCCTTGGCCTTTTAATTGGATCTTCTGCCAACAAAGTACATGAATCGCTACATTATTGGACAGAGAAGCTAATCGGTCCGAGAATTAAGTTCAAGACTTGGATTTATGGGATATAACTAACCTGTTATATGCCTTGTCACTGTTACCACCTCAGCTGTGTTTAAGTTCTCAGAAGTCAGAGACCTGATGAAAGAACTTGCTACACAGATCAGAGAATCAAGAAGAAAACACTAGCCAGACATGGTGGTGCACACCTTTTAATTCCAGCACTCAGAAGCAGAGGCAGGTAGATCTCCATGAGTTCCAGGCCAGCTGGGGCTATAGGGAGACCCTGTCTCAAAAAGAACCCCCCCCCCAAAAAAAAAGATAAGAAAACACTATATGGGTCTTCCCGCTCCCAACAAAAACAAGAATCCCAAATCCAGTGATGATGGGGATTAAATATGAGAGGCAGAATGACTGAAAACAAACAGCAAAGACAATTAAGGCAAATGGTGTTTGTAGGTTTCTAGGAATGCATTTGGGAAAACCTCTAACAATGTTTAAGTTAAAAACCATCATGTGAGGAACACACATAGACACAGACCACAGACATCATAGACACAGACACAGACAGACACAATTTGAGTAGGTGGAAGGAGGCTATAGGATGTAGGAAAATGGTAGCTGTCAAGTTTAAGGTCCTTCTTCCCATGGTTTAAATTAGTCTAACCACTACTGCAGAGAGTTTTTGTAAGTCAGTCAAGTAATTCTACATGTATTTTTTTTTTTGTGTGTGTGTGTGTCTTCTAGTATTCTACCATTTTATCTGTCTGTCTACCTACCTATTATTTGTGTGTGTGTATGCGTATGTATGTGTGTGCGCGTGTGTGCACATGCTTACTTCATACTGCATGTTGGGGTGGGGTGGTCAGGACCACTTGCTGGCTTTGGTTCTTTCCTTCTATCATGTGGGTCCTAGGGATTAAACTCAGGTTCTCAGGCTTGGTGCAAAGTACCTTTACCTGCTGAACTCATAAAATATTACAATTTTTTTTTTTACTAGTGTATACTAATGTTACAAACGTCAGCTTTCATGACATTGGCACATGTGCACACGCACACTTTGATCCTATTTGATCCCCATCATTCTTTCTCTTCCTTCTTTACTGGTATCCTTTCCCATCCTAAAAAGCTGTCTTCTGATTAAGATGTAGATTCAGTGCATGAAAGAAAAATATGTGTTATTTGTCTTTTAGAGTCTGTTTTTATATTCTTCTGTTTTTTTCCCCCCAACCATTTAAAAATGCAAAAACAGTTCTTTGCTTTTCGCTCAGATCTGAGGTTGTAGTTTGCCAGCCAGTGTTTCTTTACTGCTTGTTTCCCAAACCATATTGTTGGTTAATGTAAGGTATTACATACTACAGTTTAATTTGGTAGCAGCTGTATAAGGAAACCTTCATTACTGTCTTCATTGCTGCAGTATAATACCTGGCTAAAGCAACTTTAGGGGAGAGGGGGTTATTTGGGCTCACAGTCTAAGGAGATACAGTTTATCATACCAGGGAAGCCATTGTAGTTGAGCCCAGCCTGGTGGTTTCCTCACACCTTCATGGATCAGAAAACTGGGAAGTCCTCTAAAACCAAGGCCCAGTTGTGACCCATAAGATCCACCTTCCCAGTGACAATTTCTTCAGCTTCTTAAAGGTTGTTCAACTTCTCAAAAATAGTGGTACTAGCATGAGACCAAACACAAGAGCTTGTGAGGGACATTTCACATTCAAACCATAAACAGAAACAAAACATTTATAATCATTCTCTGAGAATTGATGGTGCAATCAGATCTCAATTTCCAGAAAAACTATTTTAAGGAGAATGGGTGATTCCATTTGCATTGGGACTGGGCCAGGAATTCAGAGGTCTAAAAGTGGGAGAGGGAGAGGTGAAAATGCGCAACGATGACCTCCCCAGTGGTGACCCAGTGAATCCTTTCTGTGTGCTTGCTGTGTACCAACATTAAGTCCTATGCACACAGCACTTCACTTCATCCTCAGATTACTATAAAGAGAGCTCATTTCCATTTGATAGATCAAGAATGCAGGTTTCGGATGATGAAGCAGCTTGTGGAAGATAGCATAGTAAATGCCAGAGCTGGGTTCTGACCAGGCCTTCTGAAGTGGCTTGGTGGGTAGTCAGTGGAGGGCAGCACTGATCACTGGGCTGATGCTTCTCTTGCCCTATGTAGTGTCTGTATCTATGTTACTGATTGGTCTGTAGCTAAGTGGAGGGGGCTAGGGTGAAGTGTTCTGAAGGCATTAGGGACTAAAGAATGGGGTACCTCTTTGTCAGAAGTTCAGTTGAAGCTTGAAGTCAACTTATATCTGGTTAAGCCAGATATGCTTTTGTAAATCAAAGGAGTAATGAAAAATGAAAGTTCAGAGAAAGTCATGTCTTTAAAAATGTGGCAAATCATAGACCTGGAGGACCCTGTGTGAAGGTTCTTCTGAGCCCACGAACTCCATTTGATAGCCAGAGTGTCATGTTTTAGAAAGCCGGAGGAGCTATTTCTTGACTCATTGCCAGGCCTTTACTTAAACTTAAAAGATCTTTGCATTAAAATTACTTGTTTGAAGTGCTGGCAAGCTTATAAATTCAGGGGGCTATTTTAAACATTGTCAATCTAAAAATGTAATCCTATTAAAAATAATTGAGTATTTTGTGAGTGGAGAATTCCCTGTCCTCCTGTCCAAGGCTCACAAGAGAACAACATAAAAGGAATCCTAGGATGTCCTCTGAACGTCATTGAAGCAACTGATTTGCACAGGGTAATTCTCTTCTGCAAAGGATTTCCTAGGTACTACCTCTTTAAAAGGCAAAACCTCCAACATAATGGTAGGTTTACCCTAATAATGGGAGATGGGGATTATATTTGGAAGGATACCTTATAGGTCCTGGGAACCTTCCTGATTTGTTCATTTGCTCGTTTCAGTGTGTGAGTGAGGATCCGGTGTAACTTGAAATGTTTGCGTTTTCTTCCCTTCTGTTCATTTCTTGGGCTTCTTTTCATCCAGCGGCTTGGGTTACCTTGAATTAAATTGGTTTATGGCATGCCGTTTTCGGTAAAACTCTGCAAAAGAAATGGTCACATAATTCAGAAAGGTTTGCCCTTGGAGTGATTTAGTCATGCTGGATGATAGCTGAGGAGGCTTATTGACTCTGAGCTCCCTTTGGAACCAGATTCAGAAAGCTGTGCACTTCTGTGGCACCTGTGAGACACTCACTTGAACAGAGCTACGGAGAAAAGCATTTCAGTTATTGGCATTTTTCCTAATGCATTTTGTATGTGTCTATACCACAGGGAGAAATGTGTGGTTATTGTTGAAATATTATCTACATGCCTTTGCCGAAGAAGAAGAAAAGCACTGTTCATCAGTCAACAGATGCCTTGTAGAGTATGTAATGGTCTGGGGTTTGGGTGTCTGTCCCCCTAAAACATCAACACAGGTTTATGGCTACAGTACTTGGATAACCCTGTCTTGACTTACAAAGCTCATTAAAAGGACCTTGAATTTGACAAGCTGAAGGTTGGTAACTATGGATGGAATGTTATTTAAATACCAGCTTGCTTTTTGTTCACCTGGCTTTGACTGGGATGAGAGGCTTTGATCATCCGAGTATGTGTGCTGTGTGAATCCAAGATAGGAAATCAAAGTCTCAGAAGTGTACAGGAGTTAATTCGCTTTTCCTTCTAAACAGGTAGATGTTTAAATAAAAATTTGTGTGGACAGATTTTCATTCGTCATGTGTGAGCAGGGCATGTTGCATTTATCTAAAGGGAACAGTTTTAGGTTGGTGGATATGAGTACCCGCAGGCTATCAGAGCCACCTATTCATTTCAACAGATCCCTTCTCATCTAACAGCATTGCAGGAAGTTTAGGTAATTGATTCTCCTGAGCAATACAGATACTGGAATTCTTAATCATTCTAAGATTTGGGCAGAGAAACTGCTTTTATATTTTAAGAAATTTGTTTATTAGTCTCATGTGCTCATTACACAATTATTGATGGACAGTTCAGCAGGTGCTGGGCTTTAGGATAGATGCTGAGATGCCAGGAGGAGGACAAAAGATGGGAATCCTGACCTCTTAGACCACTGAGGAAGCTGATCTCACATGGCCAGTCATGCATGTACTCATTAATTCAAGACATTTTAGTAAGCATGTGCCAAAAGGGAGGGGAGGACAGTCAGGAGTGGGGAGAAAAGGACGGTGGTGAGGGGGACACTTGGCCCACATTCCTCCTACGGTAAAGGAACAATTATTAAATAATACTTCATATTATTTATTAATCAGGTATACATACATAGAGTTATTATGTGATCCAGTTGTCACAGAGGAGAAACTTAGAGTGCAAGGTAGCCACACACTAAGAGAACTGGATTTGCCTGGGAAGCCAAGAGAAGGTATCATCTAGGAAGTGGTGGCCCAAGTGTGACCAGACTGTGCTATCCAGATTAGACCGGGCAGAAAGAGCTTTCCAGAGGGAGCAGGTGCCTTAAAGGTATTGAGAGGCTATTGGCTGTCATCACAGACCTGGGTCTGAGAGGAGAGGAAGTGTTAGAAGGGGCCAGACTGCTCAGGGACCCATGCTACATGAAGGACAAGGACAGTAGGAAGCCTCGAAGGGGTTTCAGGAAGATCACAGGGGTAATGTTGACCCAGTGTCGGCTCCCTTGTGGAGAGCTATGAGTTGACACTCATAGATACCAGTAAGATGATGTTGTGGACGTGAGTGACTTAGGTTAGGGGAATGTTTAAGGTCAGGGAAGGGTTAGAGAGACTGAATGGAACTGAAACATATTTAGGAGATTAAATCTGGTAGCTTAGTGATGGACTGGATGCAGGCTGTGAGGAAGTCTGATTTAGGTGTTTAATATCAACATTATGTACCACGAATAATCCTTGTTTTGCTTCATCAGGATTACCCTGTATATTTTTTTATAGTAGCTGTCAACTCATTTTCTAGTGTTCTGGGGGCTTTTGAGTGTCTTCTGAGAAAAGGAATTGTAGGTCTTATCTTACCGTTTCTGCCTGCTTCTTTTCATGCAATTAAGACAGTAGAAGTTTTCAGCTAGGACTCCCAAAAGAAGTATCATTAAGAACAGACCCAATCAAACCAGGAGATGATATCAAAGTAGAGTATTTGCAGCAGTGTCAGCAGAATGTAAAGATACTATCAGAAACAAACATTTGCTAGCTTCTGCCTTCCCTGCTGATTTTTAATTCAGAAAATTTAAATGATTTTTTTCATATCAAAATGAAATAAAATACCAGGAGTCTTTTATTCATAAACTGAACTCAGAGTAATTTATTTTATTTGGAGGAGAGTATTAAATTAGCTGTCAACTGCGCTACACAGGTGGATAGTAACTTTTGAATGAAATGACCAATCTCCAGTCCTGAGGCATTCATTTTAATCTCTGCTTCCCATTGAAAAAGGCAAAACATGAAATGGTGAGATAATGGCACTAAACTTCCCAGTAATTGCTTTTGTTAGCTCCACTCGTGTTTACTCCTATTAATTACTGAAATTTGATAACCCCTTTGTTTTCTGCTTAGCATGACTCTGAATGCAGAGGACAGAGCCATAAATCAGGTGGGTGGTTTTCACTAAAGGCAAGACTCCTTTGCTTTGATGTTGACAGCTTAAGGCTAATTCTCCAAGCTTGATAGGTTTATAATTCAAGAAGAAGTGAGTTAATGTTGATGGAATTTATTTTTGAAATTCTTTGTAGGAAGAAAGCCTTTCCAAGTAGAAAATGAAGTTTTGAGGTAAATCTTAAATAAACAAAGATTGTCAGGGTCTGTAAACACCTGCCATTAGAGATCTCTATAGAGTGCATGTCTCTGCACTTTAGCTGGAGGAAAATGCTGGAATGAAAGGATAGAAAGTGAAAACAGGAAGTGTGGGAGCTCTGGCCCCTCAGGAATGAGTACTGAGGTTGAGGACACCTGCTTATTGGTTCTCATTCTTCTTCAAAATCTATTTGACATTGCTTGCTTTTCTTAGAATGTTTTTGATATTTAAACTAAGCTGTAGGATTGTAGGGTTTGGAGAAAACTGGAATCTCTTCCCTTACCCCAACCTTGAATTCTGGCTGGTTCATGTTTTTCTATAGTTGGTCACATCCTCATCCCATTTGTAATGTTCATTTTTTTAGGGGAACTTGAGTTTTCATGTCATTTGCATGCCTATGACTGCTCTAGGCATTGGAGAAGATGCAAGGAACAAGCCCCACTTAGTCCCTCCATTGTAGACATCCTTCCTTTCTTTAGACACTGTTGCTACCACCTAAAGCACTAGGAGGGTCTAAATATGACTAAGATGTATTGTTCGGCCAGGCCTGGTGGTGCTGACTATGGAGGCAGAGGCAGAGGCAGGTGGATCTGTGTGAGTTCGAGACCAGCCTGGTCTATACAGTGAGTTCCAGGACAGCTTGGGGCTACAGGGAGACCTGTCTCAAAAAGACCAAAAAAGAAAAAAAAAAAAGATGTATGAAATGCACAAAAAATCAATAAAAATATTTTTTTAAGTGTGTGAATTCAACAAACAATGGCAGTCCACTGTTGTCCCAATGACTTTAGTATGTACTTTGGCCAGTGGCACCTCAGTGACTTAGATGTCTTTCTAGGGATTCAGACACAGTAGAGAGCTTGGCTTACTGGATACCTAGTGTTACAGATGAGATGTTTTAAAAATTATTTTGCCAGGGTCATGTTCCTGTGAAATCGTTTGAGATAATCTTTTTGGTGCAATACACAGAGCACAATGTTTTACAATTTTTTACTTTCTGGGTTTCATATGCATATACATGCACACACACACAGTGCCAGCTCCCTCCACCCCTGTCACATACAGCTAAACTTTAGTAAGTGAAGTCTTTAAAATGATATGTCTATATTCTGTCAGTTGTAATATTAAGAATTATAACCAGGCACAGAATCGTGAAAATAAGAATTGAGGAGTCCATGTACGATTGCAAGGCTTCTAGACGGGATACTAGATTACATGGACACACAACATATTGATTTGGGGAATAAGAGCTATATATAGTTCAGATTCAAGCTATGACAGATGGGGGTTCAATAGCAACAAATCTGATGACTTCTAGGCATAATTCCAAACACTTAAAAAAATGCCAGATGCAAGGACTCTTGCCATTCTTAATGAATTCACTGTTATATAAATGAGTCTCATTTATGTATTTTCTCCTATGGCCACTTACCCTGAAGGTACTATAAGAACTCTTATTTTATTAGTATTCTTTTTCATTTAATGGATGTACTGCCATATGGTAGCAGGTAGTTACAGTGGCAGAGTTGGCTTTTTTCTCAGAGAACTCAGAAGTATGTAGCTATTTTATACTTATAAGGTTACAACCCACTAGGACCTTTTTTTCTTAAGATTTTTTAAAATTTTTATTTATTTATGTGTATGAATGTACCATCTACATGTAGGTTTGTTCACCCATGTCATGCAATGCTGCGGAGGTCAGAAGAGGGTGTTGGATTCCCCTGGAACTGGAGTTCTCCTGGAATTGGAGTTACAGACGGTTCTCAGCCGCCATGTGGGTGCTGGGGATCAAACCCGGGTCCTCTGCAAGAGCAGTCAGCACTCTTAACCGCTAGGCCATCTCTCCAGCCCTTTTTCATAAGTATTTGTATCTTTGTGTTAGAATTGTGCTTAAAATTCTTTCAGAGGAAGTAGAACAGCTCATCTCTTAGTCCTTTGCTTGACTTTGGGAGACTCCTACATGTTTATTTTAGTTCTTGATAAATTATCCCTTTAAATTAAAACCTAGTTCATTATAAATATACTTTAGTTTTAATTTATAATTAGTAAATTACCATATGAATATAATTGTTTTAATAAATACTTGGGATTGGGCATGTAGCTTAGTGATAGAGTGCTTGGCAGGCATGCTTGAGACCTTGGGTTCCATGCCTAACTAACTGGAAAAGTTTAAGAAAATACTAGAGTCCCATCAATGATTCTCAGTCCATCCTCGCTAACTTCTGTTTTGTCCTCTTGATTTATCCATCTATCTGTCTCTGTCTTTCTATTGATCATCTGTCAGTCATCATTCCTTCTACTGGTAGGTGTAAGCATACAATCTGTAGGATCTGTAGGATTCTTGTAGCAGAATATCCACATTATCACAGAGTCTTCATCACCCTGAAACTTTAGTGAATGAAGTCTTTAAGATGGTAAGTCAGTTGTATATTTAGAATTATAGGGGGCCAGAGAGTTGGCTCAGTGGTTAAAAGCACTGGCTGCTCTTGCAGAGGACTTGAGTCCTATTTCTAGCACCCACTTGCTAACAACCCTCTGTAACTCCAGTTCCAGGGGATCGACCCCCTCTTCTGACCTTAGGAGGCATTGCACAACATGAGGGGATCATACAATTAAGAATTGAGGAACACATAGACAATAGCACATTTTCTCTACTGGATACTCTATATATAGATATCTTTGACATGCAGAGATAGCTAAAAGCCCCGCCATGTTACACTCCAATTTCGCTTGCTCTGTTTCAGTGTTGCATTCCATAGCACACGTAGATCCGTTTATTTGGCCTCTCTCCATTTGTTCTACATCAGGGATTTTGTACACGTCTCTTACCACTAACAATACTTGAAGATTCTTGTACCAGTATCCACTGCATGTGTGTGAATTGCTTTAGGATACACATCAAGGCATGGCAATGCTGGTCTATGCAAGATGAACAAAGTTGAGTCAAGTGATGCTCTGAGATGGAACAGAAGTGAAGGTGATTTCAGCACGCTCTCTGTGTTCCTGTGGTTCACATGTGGAGGTCAGAGGACAACTTCCAGAACTGATTTTTTTTTTTTTTAATTTCCCCTCTGCCATGACTGTCCTGGGCATCAAACTTGAGTCATTAGGCTTGGCAACAAGCACATTTATCTGCTGAGCCATCTCGATAGACTTCCTGGAGTTTCAGAGCAGATTACATGAAGTTTATTAACACACTTGCCTTGACACAGCAGCGTTTTCCTGCTGCCTGCCTCATCTACCCTGTTTCTTCTAAGTCCATTCCTGTAACAGTTGAGATGCAGTCCTGACATTTCAATTTAAATGATCCACATTTTAAGTAGGTTAAACCACCCAAGCTGTGGAGGATCCTGGAGAGGGCAGAGTGACGGGAGGGCACAGGCAGTGAAAGGAGGGAATAAACCTGGAAGCAAAAGCTTGGACCTCATGCTTCCCAGAGCTTGGAAGTAAAACTGAAAGGGAGTAAATGACTGCCTGGTGGTGAAGCTGCAGCGTGAGCTTGACACCGAAAGGCATGTCAAGCTATACTCCTGGTGACATGGAGCCTCTGGAAAGCAGAGGTGTGGAAACAGTGTCCGAGGTCAGATTCTGGTCCTGTGTCTTGATGCTTCTCGTAGTTAGTTGGGTTTAGCTTCTTGAGTTCTACATTGTCTATGAGAAAGACCATTTTTTAGCTCCATAGCAAGTTAGGTGACAGCAGTTTTTGAATATCCACTAATCACGTAGGATTAAATATCTCTGAAGCTCAAAAGAAAATTCATGTTTGGGAGATGCTTGGTGCTGCTTGCTCAGATTTATTTTCTTTTTAAAATGTCAGTGTCTGGGGCTGGAGAGATGGCCTAGCGGTTAAGAGCGCCGACCGCTCTTACAGAGGACCCGGGTTTGATCCCCGGCACCCACATGGTGGCCGAGAGCCGTCTGAAACTCCCAATTCCAGGAGAACTCCAGCTCCAGGGGAATCCGAGACCCTCTTCTGACCTCCGTGGCATTGCACAACACGGGTGCACAAACCTGCATGCAGACAGTACATTCATACACACACATAAATAAATAAAATTATTTAAAAAAAATGTCAGTGTCTGTTCCCTTTGCGGTAGCCCTCCTGCCTCCTCGGCTCCTGAGTCCTTCAGTATCTTAGGTTGGGCTGCATCTGTTCCCGCAGAGCTTTCCCCTCCACCAGCAGAAAGCTGGTTTGTTTGGCTGACAGATGGGAGTTCCCGCTTTGGCCTAGATGTGCCTAGTTAAAGGGTTTCTGTTTGAAGCCTGCAGGTGAAGCTCAACTCCACACAGACCCCTGCTTACAAAGTTCCCTTCATGGTCACGTAAAGCAGTAAGGAAGTTTTTAATTGACATTGTCTACTATTAAGAGGGCATAGTATGGGCATCTTTTGAGAGGGTTTACTTTGTTTCTTTGAAATGTCAAGCTATCAGTTCATTGGATAATGCAGTGGGCTTGCTTTGGGCAGGAGAGGCACCTATTATTGCAGTTTATCTTTCTAAATCTGGGTACATCCAAACCCCCTTAAAAGCAACAAACCCATGTCACCATCTAAACCAAAGCTAAAACTGTTTGAGTGATAGGTATCGTTGAAATAACAGTATTTAATGCCCAAAGCACATCAAATTTGGCTGAAGAGGATGCATTCTGCATAATGCCTGGAGATGTCTTGTATGGTGTGGTTACCTAGCAACAAGTGGAAACTGTATGAAAATGAGGTGCTTATCTGTTTTTGAAGTGGATGCAATGAAACTTATTACGCCAGCCTGTTTTGCTTGGCATGTTATTAAAAATCACAGCTAATGTGGAAAGAACTGGAGCCTGTTCCTATTTGATACAGAGGCAGTGTTCAATACAGCTACTGTAAAATGCCAATCCTTTGAGTGGGAAAATGAAACTTGCAGCCTCCTTAAACACTCAGCATCAAGATGCTGGAGTCTGATTCGTATTATGAAAGATTTATTAATAATAAAGAATCTGTAGTGGTGACTTCAGAGGCTGCCTGTTATTGAGATTTGAAAACAATCCTGGGAGCCATTTATACTTTTGCCCATAATAGTAGCTTGGTATAGCACTGTTTCTTGTGATCGAATTGTATTTAACTGTCCACTGAGCTTATTGATGAATTCTAACCACAGCCTTCTTACATTTGTTGAATTTGCTGAACTCTGATGCATTGTCGAGATCTTTAGCACTTCTATTTTTATTTTGTCACTTTGAAACAAGCTGCAAAGCTTTTATTCTAGATACTGCTATACTTGAAAATGGGAAGCCTCATGTCCGTAGTGGTTCACTGGGCTTTGTTTTTTATCCTTTAGAAAAGTGAAAAATGTGTGTGTGTGTGTGTGTGTGTGTGTGTGTGTGTGTGTGTGTGTATTTGTCTTTTCGAGACAGGGTCTCCCTGGAGCCCCAGCTGGTAGAAAAGTGAATTTTACCACAGGCTTGCCCAATCACTTCTTTGTAGTCCATGCAACTTTATTTGAAGTCTTGTTTCACACATAATAAAACCAGAAAGTCATGCCGAGATTTCTCCCAAAATATCCTTTCTAATGGCTTGAGATTCTAATATGAGAACACCAGTAATCCCAGAGGGAAGAAAGTTCAAGTACTTTCTGGGCTCCTCACATGGCTGTGATGACACACAGAAATCTGGCATACAGGACCCAACTCTGTTAGCTGGATCCTGACGCTACTTCTGGGCTTTGGAATGTGTTTGTGTAGCAGATGGAGCTATTAGTTAGCTGTACTATCTTGAAGAATTGCTTTCCCAGGTAATCAGCTCTGCTCATTTAGGATGCCGTTTCCCCACCTCGATATGTCAGTTCAAGAAGCAGGAATGATTAATGACTGCAAGTGGACAGTGTGCTGAAATAACTCTGTAAGGGGAACCAGCCCCTGGAGCTCCTGTTCACCGGGGACTTAAGAGTGCTGAGAGGCAAAGCGAACAAGATGGAGACCATGACCAGGGAGCTTCCTGGAGCTTACCTATCAGTATATAGAGTTGCTGTGGCAACCTGAAGATTTGCAATTCAGAGGCAGAGTAGAGCGAGACAAAACCTTAAGTCATGGCTGTCATTACAGTGGAATGGGAGCCACCAACACCTGGCAACCTCTATTACTTCAACTTGTTTCTTTTCACGCTTGGAGGAATAAAATGCATAAAAGATTAATATGCATAGCAAACCTTTTGGTAAAATATGTATGTGTTCTGCATTTGAGATGAGTGAAAACTTTAAGAGTTTCACTACTTAAATCAACATTAGTTAATGATGTGCAAAGTGAGAGTTTGATCCTAGTGTTGATAGAATAAGAACTAAGGCACAAGGATAATGATATTAGGTTGTCTTTCAAATTAAAAAAAAAAAAGAAAAAATAGATTGTGTGTTTTAAAAATGATTATCCTTCCTAGATAGAATTGCTCGTGATGTTTTCCTCCCTCTTTCACAATGCATAGGAACAAGAAAGCAAAGTTCTGGGTCTTGTGCAGTCTAAATGGAAGTTCTTTTCTATTTCCTTTTGCTAAGTGATGGGTATTTTAAGTTTGTCTAGGTGCAAGTATAATCCATGGAGATGAATGTTAAAAGCACACAGTGGAGGATTTTCTTTCTAGGGGGGAAATCAACAAAGCCATTGTGGTTTCTAAATATGGCCACATCATTTATGCATGCTCTGTAATTTCATCATTTAATGGAAACATAGGATTTCCAGCATCAAACTACTGTCACACTTGTCCTCCTTAGGTGTTCACTTGAATGCTGGAGGTTGATGGCTGCATAAATCAGGACATTGAAGGTTTAGCTCCTTGCTACTAAGGCTTATCTTTTGTCTTTGTAATATTAAAAATGCGCAAACATAAAAAAGGCAAGCCAATTCAGAGCATTTTCAAGGCTTAGTGTATTTATTAAGTAGTTTTCTTTTGCTGTAGAAAATATTTTCCAAGTATGTGTTTTAAAAGCACTCTTATTGAACTTTGAGATGTTCTTTTGAAGGTCTTAGGTCTCTAGGGTGTCAGAAAAATGTATAGTTGCAGTAAAACCTTAGCAGTCAGTCTTGTGACAAGTGCATTGAGCCTGGAATCGAATCCAAAGGGCCAATGTGTTAAAAACATTAAATATTTAACATTACAGACCAGCTTCCAGTTTTTTTTTCTCATCACTTGGAAGGGCAGAGTGAGCTAACAGTACCCTTGTAACGAGCTGCTCATGTAAAAGGGTCTATTCACTTTAAACCAGGATCCAGAAAACTAGGTTATGGCTAAGAGGATGAGAAAACAAATAGATGTTCTGAGCTTCCCCAGCTCCCTGATAGCAGAGCTGCCCTGGGCGTGCAGCTTGAGGCCACTGCATTCAGCATTCTCTCCAAGCGCCATGGCGTTGTAATTGGGGACCATCTTCTTGAAGACGCCTTTTATTTTTGTGGCTTTCTGGGGAGTTGTAATGCCTGCCTGCTTTTCCTTTTAATCAGATGTTTGAGAGCCGCAGCTTCAGGTCAAACGAGCATATTCACACCTGATTTTTACAGGGTTTTCAGAAAATGGAGTACTAGATTTAAAGCAAAACCTACCCTGAATAGTCCCACTTTTTGGTAAATGGTCTTCCCAAGTACTGTATTCTCCAGCACTCAGAGGATTTGAGAGAAGGCCCTGACACCTGTAATTTGTAACCCAATTAAAATAGTTTATCTAGCTTGGACACACCTGTAGACAAGGGGAAAACAGCTTCTCTTAAGTTTAGCTGTGTAATTTTACTTGTATGCCCAGCTGTCCTTTAATTTATTTTCTAGAAAACTAATGACAGTAGCAAGATTTCAAAGTTAATTGCCAGATTCTAGTAAAGAGTCCATGAATGGGCTGGAAGAATACCCTCAGGGCATGAGCCTGCGTGTGGATGTGCAACAGAGTTCACATAATCATCGTACAGAAATATTTAAGATGGGGCTCTATCAAGTCTCATCTGTTGAGACGTGATCCCTTTTGTATCTGGCAGGCCTTATGCAACAAATTTTCTTTCTTTTAAGTGATCCCCGAAGCTGTCAAGTTCATTTGAGCAAACCATGCTTGAGGGAAACACGTACAGTTTTCTCTGGCAGTGGCATGCTGCTGATGACATATTTTTAGAATTAGCTTTTTTTTTCCCCTCTCCCCACCCTTGTAGAAACTGAACTTTTATTTAAGCTCCCTGCTGTTAACATTGGAGAGAAAAGTTTCCTGTGCCAATGTTTGCCCAAATGGAGGAAAATGTTTGCATTTTGTATGCAGTGTTCATAAACTTGATGAGTCGAACAGTTTGGCACCGCTGGTGCTTGAGTCTGCTCAGAGATCTTGAAGGGCAGGGGGAGATGGTGGAGGAGCTCTGCAGGCTCTGGAAAGGTGTAGCTGAGCAGCTCTGCTCACCGGTAGCAGGTTGGATAATCAGTCTTTTCTGATCTTTGAAGTTCAGTTCTTAAGACAAAGATGTCAACTTTAGTGACCAGAAGCTTTCCTCATTCATTAGTTGAAATCCAGGATTGATCAGATTCATCCTGGAAAGTATTGCTTTTAGAAAGGCCTTTGATCTTGTATGTTTCTTTGTTTGGGGCTTCAGTTGAGCCAGACTGTGCTAGGATGCACTATGGTCTTTAAATCCTTCACTCTGAAAGCTGGTGCCACCAAATTAATGGATAACATGTTGTGGACCCATATATATATATATATAGGGCCGGGGATGTAGCTCAGTTGGTAAAGTGGTTGCCTGGCATACTTGAAGCCCTGGGTTTGATTCCCCAGCACCACATAAACCTGTGTCATAGGCCTGTAGTCCTGGAACTCCTGAAGTGGAAGCAGGAAGTTCAGAAGTTCAGAGTCACTCTTGGCTACATAGTAATTTTGAGGCTAACCTGGGACACATTAGAACTTGTCTCAAAAGAAAAGCCAAAGCCAGGAAAACTGTGGCTAGACATGTTGGTCCATGCCTAGAAACCCAGCACTTGGAAGTGGTAGCAGAAGGATCATGAGTTCAAGGCTAGCCTGGGCTACATAGAAAGCTTTTTCTCAGCTGGGTGTGGTGGCGCACACCTTTAATCCTAGCACTTGGGAGGCAGAGGCAGGCGGATCTTTGTGAGTTCAAGGCCAGCCTGGTCTACAGAGTGAGTTCCAGGACAGCTGGGGCTACAGGGAGACCCCTTCTCGAAAAGACAAAAAAAAAAAAAAAAAAAAAAAAGAAAGCTTTTTCTCAAAGACAACCAGAGAAATTAATCATTGAACTCTCATTTAACAAAACCAAAATAAGGTAGAGGATCAAGGAACAAAAAAATTCCTGCCCAAGCAAAAATGCACCACTGAGTGCTGCTGTGAAAGCAGAGGTAAGGGTCAGACAACCGAGACGGGAAGCCAAGGGACGGCACTTACTGTGGGAGCCATGCAAAGCAATTTCAGAAGATGTACTTTTCTTTGGCCTCTGTCCTGCAGTAGCATTGAATCAGGTAAATGAAACTGCTGCTTTGGCTTTGTTTGTCATCAGTAAGCCAAGAAGAACACGGCACGGGTCATTAAGATTTACAGCTCAAATGTAAATAATTCACGACCCACAAACAATAATTAAGAAACCAACTATGGCACTGCATGGAGTCAGGTCCTCTGGGTCCCTTTGAGCAGGAACCTTTCTTGTTTGGCTGGAGACCTGTCCATCTGGGTACAGATGGTTGTAAGAGCTTTTTAATGACCTTTTCTAATGCTGGTGAATGTGTCTTTGGACACTACTGCAACCAGTGGATGCAGAGGGTGGAAACAGCAGGATAGTGGCAGCTGAGGAATTAAGTGTCCTGAATTTGTTAGACATCTGCAGAAACATGCAATTTGTTGGGCAGGAAATTGTAAGCAAAACAGACTGAGTCAATTATCAATACACCTGTGACACCCCAGGATGCCAACTCTAGTAGTCTAATGGCAACTTTCAAAGTCCATACCCCTTGCAGCCACCTGTTGAATATTGCAAGAAAGCGTGCCAACACGGTTGGATGCTTGCTTTGCCCATGGGGCCAGAGCCTAGCTGGCAGTTACTAACCAGCTGAGGGCCAGAGGAAGTTTGGTCATCAGGAGGAAGTCAGGTTTGAGCTGCTGCTGCTGCTGCTGCTGCTGCTGCTGCTGCTGCTGCTGCTGTGCTGCTACTTGTCCTTTTATGTGGTGATCTCCTGTGTGGACCTGTCTGTCCATGTCATATGTGTGTGTATTCATTGTTCTGAACACAGTGCTTCTTAAACAATGCTGTGTTTCAGAGGTATTTAAAGCCTCAAAGAGCTTAAGAAACACACCTGTTTAAGAAATTTTACCTGATGATCTGCTCACCAGGGGTATATGACCCGCATGCTCCTTTTAAAAGAAGTTCTCCAGGTAATTCTCAGACATACATCTGTTGAGAGTGTTTCAAGGTGACATGGAAGAGAATTTCTGAGGAGGCCATTGGAACACTCGAACTGGATTCAGCACTCAAGTAAACAACTCACTTTGTAGATAAATATCCTTCAGGACATGGGCACAGTAGAGATGAAAGTCGTAAGGACGAAAATGTGTTCCTTTGATGAATATGTATAGACGAGCCAACTGAGTGACTTTGGCTTTGGACATAAGCCACTTCTTGATGCAAGCATCTGTTCCCAGCTCTGAATCTTCCCATTTAAGGTCCATTCAGTCATCATGTTCACCCAGTTTAACTAATCAGATTATTGAGTCTCAGAGGCTCATTTTCAGGTTCATGGTCAAAGATTTCTTAATTCTCTAGAGGATTCTGTTAATTTCCTACTTTAAAAGACCAGATGGGTATTGGCTTTATGAACCTGAACACATAGCTTTCATTAACGGGGAGATTTTTGCAAACTGGAAGTCTCTGATGATTGTAATTTATAGCAATTATTATGTCAAGTAAGGACTAAGGAATTCAAAAGGGATATGTTTATTTATGGTATGTTTCTTTAAGGCAAGAGAGAAGCACTAAAGGGCTTTCCAAGAAAACTTCCTTTGGCCATCTAGTGGGATTGGGGAAAAAGGAGAAAAGGTAGTAATGTTGCCCAAGATTATGGAGAGTGTGAGAGAGTATTATGAGGAAAGAGAGCAGAGTTGGGGGATGCAAACCAAGGGCCAGGCAAAGAAAAGAGGCAAATAAATGGCTAGAAGTTACTTAGGAACTATAAAAAAGGCAAAAACAGCCAGTGAACAATATAAGGACTGACTGACCGACTGAAGGGGGGAAGGAAGTTCACTTAAGTATAAAGTCTTCAAAAGGCATGTGTGGGAGGTATAATACAATGCTAGCAGCTGGCCACAGCTAAATTAGAGACCTGTTTGATTTGCTGTTAATACAGTCATTATTGATCTTGTCTCTTAAAAATCTTCATTGTGCGTTCATTTGCAGGACCCAGCTAACAATGCCATTTCCTTCTCTTCTGTAATATTTGTATTCTAAATTATGATTGAATGGGCTCCTGAATCTTTTATCTTTAGTAGATTATAATGTTGTGTAGTTTATGTAAATATTTGTCTGGAGGAGCCTTAAGTACTGACTCCTGTAAAGGCTCACATTTGAATTGTTTTATTGCAGTCACTCTGTTTAAATTAAACCCTAATCTCTTCAATCCTGTTGTCAAGGCCTCACTCTTGGCTTGGGTTTAATGGAGGTAAAATTTGGTTAGTTCTTTCATGTGGTATATTTAATTTGATTTTTCAGGTAGTGATAAACATTGGGGTTTGGGCTATAGGCTCATTGACATTAATATGTAAAAGCCCTGTCTCAGATATGAAACAGTTTAATGCAGTTGCAGCAGAAATATTTTTAGATACATAATACAGAATAGTCTTTTTTATTTGGTTCTGATTCTTCTGCTGTGGATCTTAGCTGAGGCTAACCCTAATGGCTCATGCTTTCCTGAGGCTAATAGAATTTTTTTGGAGACTTGGAAGGTAGCAGTTTGATAGGTATCTTTTAGTTCCCATGGTCTGTTGACTATTTCTAAAAATAGCCACATTGACTGTAAGTAGATCACATGAAGGAGCAGCAGCAGAGGAGACTGTCCATTCTTGTTAAGGGCATCAGTCCTGACCACTTGAGCATGTTACTCCCCTTGTACCTCTGCAGGCTGTGCTATTAATGAAGTTTCATTTTCTTCTGTGGATAACCAAAGTATACAGAGCATAAACCTTGGGCCACACATGACTGATACATCCCAGGACAGGCAAGGCAAACATTCTCATAAAGTCTTTGCTGAAGAAAGACCTTTAGTGTTTGAAGGATAGGTGAGGAGGGAGAACAAAGGGTGCTCCACATCAAATCCAAATCTCTTTAATTCATCAGTGTAGTTTCTTGCCCATTTCTGAATGAGGTATTAAAAGAGCCAGATCCATATGATATCATAATAAGAATACCTGTGGTATCTTTTTAGTACAGGGTTTTTCTGCTTTGAGACTTGATGTATTAAAATATGAGTTTTGCCTGTCAGGGACACTGTAGTTATTTTAGCACAGTAATGAATTACTTTCTAAGGATTCTCCTCAAGTTTCCTATAAACAGAGCTCCCTTAGTCATATAATGCATGATTCAATTAAAAATGTTTTGATTTGCATTTAACTTTCCAGGAATTGACTGTCAAGGTGATATAACAGTTTAATGAGCTACTGGGGGAAATTGTGTAGTCTCTAGCCAGACAGTTTTCAAGTGAGTTGAGATCTGTTTTCCCCTGGATGGTTAAAGAAAGATAGGTATTAGACCATATTTTTCCCTAAATGTTTCCTTTTCTCTTATGTTTCTGTAAACATACTTTTTTTCATGTACAGATTGAGTTATGTTTTCATGTCTGTTTATATTTAATAGAAAGCCATCTCAGAAGCTTCTCAATTCACTGAAAATGCTTTTTGCTGTATTCTAGAAACTCTATACCTATCTCATTTTTGCCCTCACTGAATTTCCTGTGGATGACATAATTCAGCCTAAACAGTAATTATTTGAGAAGTTCCAAAATGTCAAAATACTATATAGAAATTTTCTGATTTTTATCCTTTTTTGTGGGGAGAGTCATGTGTGTGGGGGCCAAACCCGGGACCTTGAACATGTTAAACACATGCTGCACTGAGCTATTCCTTAGCCTGTCTTGTTGCTTGCTTGAGTTTTTGGGATTTGAGTACAGAATTTACCAGCACCCCTCCACCCTCCCAGCATGTCTATAATCCTTGCAATTAACCAGCACAAAGTGAATCTGTGGCTTAGACAGTAGATGACTGTGGTAAGTTAGGACTGTAGCTGTATTCTGAATCTGAAAATAAGTCATCCAGTCCTTGTGTAGGACAAGAATATAGTACTAGGATCCCAGAACACTGGATGAATTTAAATAGTGTGATGTGCCTTATCTGTGGTTGTTGGTTCTAACTGTCTCTGCTGCTTAAATACTGATAAGGAGGTCTACAAGAATACTAGATGTGATTTGTGCTACTTGAGTTTACTGTTATCCAGCAGATTTATGCATTCCATGTTTACAGTCTGAGCAGTTTGCTTCATATCAGGGTTTAGTGATTCTGATGGGCAAAAATAGAAATATATTGTTTTATATTTTTTCACTCTGGAGATTTAATACAAGAAAGTGGCGGACAATTGGCCAAAGATGCACAGCTTTGAATATTATTCCTGCTTTTCACAAGAATGTGTCTTTGATTATCTCTTCATAAATGCATGACCTGGAACTAAATTTTTCTGTCAGTGTCTTCCGCAGAGTTGTATTTTAATGGTGTGACTTGGCATTATCAGCAGAGTAGCTGTGCCACTGTAGTATTAGCTGCACCGAGACATGGCAGCTGGCACAGGAGATAACAATGGATTGAAGGTCTTCACAAGCCTCATATTGCTGTCTCACCCTGGTTTGTATTTGGGGGGCTCCTTTTATAGAAACATACAAGGTGGGAGGGGGAGCCAAATGCAGTGATGCATATATAAGGTCTTTCAACCCCAGATCACACTGCCTTTTTCTTTCATGTAAAGTCTTTCACAAAACTTCCCCTAGTTGTCTTACGGGCCAAATTCAGATTTTGTCTTTTGTTTTTTATTTGCATTATATGTTAATTTCTTTTGCTTGTGCCTTATCTCATAACTATTGAAAACTCAGAACTAAAGCAGACTTTTAAAATAGGATTATCTTTTCTTTTAGTTAGTTCCATAGCATCTAACAGATACAACAAGGTTGGCCGATATGCCAAATGGAAATGCTGCTTGATTGGTGGAATTAATTATCCATTTGTAGAGAAGGAAGAGGAATTTAAGCATAACCAACAATTGGTTGGCCGTTTACAGACTAAAAATTGCTCTCCCCTGTGTTATCTTGTTTGCTCTCACGCGTGTTATCTCATAATAGCACCATGAGGTGCAGGGAATAGTCCACTTTCCAGGTGTGAAAAATATCTGAGAGAGGTTAAAAGATTTTCCCCTGAGCCACTGCAGCTACTGTGTGTTTCAGCTGGGATTGGAAACCATTTTTCAGACTCAAAACTTTCCTTCATTTCTACTCTGCTAGAAGAGGCGTTATATCTCCCTTATCCAATTCTGCGGCTGTAGTTGCCTTTAAAATGCAGATCCTGTAAGGGAATCCTCCTTTAGTGGATAATTGATGCCTAGAAAAGGTCACCTAAGTGAATCCATTTAAAGCAGGCACCAGAATTTCATAGTAAATAAAGATAAAGAGGTTTGATTGAACTTTAGTGTGGAGAGTGAAACAGAAAATTAAAAATGTTATTTTAGCCTGATGTGGTGGTGCACACCTTTAATCCCAGCACTAGGAATGGAGAGGCAGATCTCAGTGAGATCCAGGCTAGCCTGTTGTACATAGCAAGTTCTAGGCCAGCTGGGGCCACAGGGAGACCCTGTTTCAAAAAGACCTCCCACAAATGTAACTGTGGTCTTTTATCTTATATTTAACAACATTTAAATTGTAAATCCATATCTGTGCCAATTCTTGTAATGAGTTGTTTTCAGTGTAGTTTTTCTGATGGAGTTGGATGACAAACTCCCACCACGGTCCTGCCTTCACTTCCTTTCCTGTCACTGTCATAAAATACCCTGACAGCAGCAATTTAAGGGAGAAGGGGTTTATTTTGACTCAGTTCAAGGTACAGTTCGTAGTGGGGAAGTGAGAGCAGCAGGAGCTTGCGGTAGGTAGGTGGTCAGCTTATGCTACAGTCAGGAAGCTAGAGAGCTGAGAGAGCCCAGCTCCCTTTCCGTTCAGTGCCGGAGCCTCTGCCCAGGGAACAGTCCCACCACAATTAAACTGAGTCACCTATCTCAGTTAAGGAGCTCAAGGTAATTCCCCCACAGGCATGCCCCCAGGCCCATCTCTCCGTTGTTTCTAGATTCTGAAGTTAACCATAAGAGCCTCCCTTATCCCATTAGTGCTTAGGAGAAATCTTCATTGCAGCTCTCCTTTCTGGATATTACTTGGCCTGACTTTGCTGCTCTTTTTTTTATTTTTTTATTCTATTTGTTATTCAGGTAGTCTTCTTACTTTAATTTCATGAAATCCTATATTTTTGCTAAGTTACAACTTAATGCTGCATTCTGTTTTCTTTGAATTGTATGCAGTATAGAATCTTACAGATACATGGGCTGGAGAGATGGCCTAGCAGTTAAGAGCGCCGACTGTGCTTGCAGAGGACCCGGGTTCGATCCCCAGCACCCACATGGTGGCTGAAAAACCGTCTTTAACTCCAGTTCCAGGGGAATCCGATGCCCTCTTCTGACCTCTGAGGCATTGCACAACACGGGTGCACAAACCCACATGCAGACAGTACATTCATACACATACAAAAATAAGCCGGGCCTGGTGGTGCACGCCTTTAATCCTAGCACTTGGGAGGCAGAGGCAGGCGGATCTTTGTGAGTTCAAGGCCAGCCTGGTCTACAGAGTGAGTTCCAGGACAGCTGGGGCTACAGGGAGACCCTGTCTCGAAAAGACCAAAAAAAAAAAGGAAAAAAAAAGAAAAAAGAATCTTAAAATACAAAGAATAGAATATTTTATGAATCAGGAAGAAATTAATTTGGTAAGTGCTTCACACATTATTTTTATGGTATGACTTGTTTTCATACTAATGAATGATAAGATCTCAAATGATGAATATTAAAATAGCTAATTAAAACAATTGCCAAATATCATAAGGATGTCCTTTTCATAGTAAAGCATTGGATGTTTCCTTTTTGTATTTCCTAGGCCATACTTCATGGGGAAAAAATATCTGTCAGGTAAAATTTAATGGAGGTCATGAAAAATAAGCAATAATTCTTTAAGAGGACTTCATCTTAACATAGCATTTGCATTACTTAACAGATTAACAATTGCATACCATTGTGTATGAATATATAAGCGCCATTTACACAAAGAATTATTTCTCTTGAGTGTGATAGTGTGTTACTACTTGATGGTAGTGTCAGTTTGAGATTAAGTTTATCTTGATAGATAATAACTGAATTGGAGCCAGACTCCTAGGATCCTATTTTATTCCTGCTATTTACCATCTGTCTACTCACTCCAAAGTTTGCCATAATTTCTCTGTCTGGATAATGGAGACCCAAAAGCTATATCATAGATTCATTTTGAGAATTGAATTAGTTCATATATTCACAGTGTCTAGAACAGAGCCTAGCATATACTAAGTTTTCAATAATTGTAGGAGGGGTAGTGATATGATCATTAATTAAGATGATTCTGAGTATCCATGGTTTCTGTGGAAGAAGAAAACTGCTTTAAACCAGGACCAGAGTGTATGACTTTCTGTCGTTAGCAAAACAATAATCTCAAGTGTACATGTTGAAGAAAAAACTTTGCAGTTAGATGACATGTAAGAGCTCAAAACACACTGGTACAAGTATTTTCAGATCTGATAAACATTTAAGTGTGTTAATTGCTGCTCATGCACAGCCTCTCTTACCTGCTCTCATCCGTAAGTAAGGAAATCATGTGTTTCTTTGTTTTTCTGGAAGGAGGTCTTTTTGAGACAGGGTCTCCCCATGGCCTCAGCTAGCCTGGAACTGGCCAAGGTAGACCAGGCTGGCCTTTTGAACTCACAGAGATCCACCTCTCTGCCTCCTGAGTACGTGACAGATGAGGAGCAATTGTGTAAATAAAATTTTGGAAAAGATAAATGATACCATCGTGGGGCACAACTGTTTGTTAACAGTTTCAGTGGGGAAGGGCTCCTGGTGGTTGCAGCAGACCTCAAGTTTTGAATTGATGGAAGACTTGGTGGTGATAAATGATGTTGTTAAAATTGCTGGATTGACACCCTGTGGCATTTGTAACTCCAGCGAGGTAGTCAGCCTCCTGTGAGCCATTGGCTCTCAGGGAAAGAAAACTCCATCTTGTTGCTAAAATTTGTCATGCCCTAAATCCTCTACTTTAGAATCATGTGACACTGTTCTTTCTTCTATAGATAGGCTATTATGGGGCTGGAGAGATGGCCTAGCAGTTAAGAGTGCCAACTGCTCTTGCAGAGGACCCGGGTTCTATCCCCAGCACTCACCGTCTTTAACTCCATTTCCAGGAGAATCCAACGCCCTCTTCTGACCTCCGAGGCATTGCATGGCACAGGTGCACAAACCTACATGCAGAGAGTACATTCATACACATATAAATAAATAAAGTACATAAATTTAAAAATATATTTTAAAAAGATAGGCTATTATGAACCACTTTAAGATAGCAAATTTAGTATAATTTAAAAAAATACTCGTTTGCTTCATAGCAGTTTATAAAAGCAGGCTCAATATTCATTGTTTTAATTGCTTAAGTCCCCTCTATAAAGTTGTTGATAAGGCTAAACCGAGTTGATATGAGAAAGCCTGAGTCCCTTCCTGGAGCGAAAGGCCTAGATTGCTAGGAGTAGACTCCAAGCTTTATGTTAAAACTCTGATTTGCTGGGCGAGGTGGCTCAGGCCTTTAATCCTAGCATTTGGGAGGCAGAGGCAGGAGGATCTCTGTGAGTTCAAGGCCAGCCTGGTCTACAGAGCGAGTTCTTGGGGCTATAGGGAAACCCTGTCTTAAAAAGACTGAAAAGCAAAACAAACCCCAAAACAAAATTCTGTGATTTTATAAATTTTATGATTTTCATAAATCTTGTAGAAGTAGTTTATAAAAAATGAGATAATTTGAACAAAGGAACCTTAATTTCAGAACTTAAGTTCCCGAGTCCAAACCCCTTGCAGTACTTTAATTGAATATATATATATATATATATTTTTTTTTTAAATCAAATTTTGGCCCTGGGGGAATGACTTTAGTAGCTTTTGGAGTTCCCTTTTGCCTGTGAAGGTCTATGATACCAGCGGCAGCAAATTACTAGTAATTAACTTTGCTCCCCTGATTCTTTCAAAAGAGAATTCCACTTCCATTTCTTAATTGTTTAGGGTGGTGAGTAAGTCAGAATATATGGGGTCACAAATAGGTTGGACTTCATTTGCTGTTTAGATGTTACAGGGCAGAAGGCATTGGAGCTGTCTTAATTATTAGCATATTCTAGTTTTTGTTAAACTTAAAAAACTTAAGCCTTTCATATCATTCCACAGCTAAATATAGCAGTGAGATCTTCTATCAAGTCAGGAACATTATCCAAATCAGATTTGATGTGTGTAGGACACTGAACATTCATTGAGTAGTACAGATTGTGTTAAATGGACCTGAAATAATGTTCAGGAAAGAGAATCACTTTCTATTCTTCTTGACACAGTTTGTCACGGATATGCATACCTTTCCCTATCTTGTTAGTGTAGTCGTTATATTTTTCATTACAAGTTTTATGCAAATACTCTAGTTTTCCTTGATTAGGTTTACGTGACTACATTGTAATTACAGAGTAGGTGTTGTTAACATATGCAATCAAACATGCAATTAATATGTGTAATTACACATAGTGAGAGGTGTATGAGGCTGGGCTCTATGCTGATTTATCGTATAGGTTCCATGTGCACAGACAGTTAGGGTTTTATGTGTGGCACTTATTCCCACTGTAAATCTGCTGTGGTTTGTGCCTTTTCATTTGAGTTCAGGAGAATCATTTTTATAGTCAGGGGAGCAATTGGATTCTGATTGTCTTGTTCTGTAGCTATATTAAATATTCTACCCAGAGAACTCACAGAAGAAAAGTTTGTTGTGAAACTGGACTCTAGTGTATGAACACCTCTGTGTTCAGTAGCAGCCACACCCCGGATAGCAGTTGGTTTACTTGATCAGTCTTTCAATTTCTTTGTTACATTCAACTGTTGAGTTAATTTTTTCTCTTCAAACTCTTAGGCATTTTCTTTTCTTTTCTTTTCTTTTCTTTTTTTTTTTTAATTCTGGAAGAGATAGAAAGTGTAGTTACTGTTCTAGCTTTCATCTTCCATTGCTGTGACAAAACACTTGGACACGTACACCAATTTGGGGAGGAAAGGTTTATTCAGCTTGCATATCTCTGGGTCACAGTTCGCACTCGGGAGCCCAATGCAAGAACTCAGGCCGCAGAAGGGAGGCACGAGCTGAGCACGGCCATGGAGGACTTGCTGCTTATCTGGCTTGCTCTCCCTGGGCCCTGCCCAGACCTGCTTTCTTATACAAGTACACAACAACCTGCCCAGGGTGGCACCCCATGGTGGGACTGGGCCCTCCCCCATTGCCTCAACAATCAAAGCAATACTACCCACAGATGTGCCACGGCCAGTCCAATGGCGTCGAATTCCCCATTTGATAGGCTCCCATCAACCCAGGAGTGTCAAGTTGACACTAAAGCTATCCAGCACAATTAGTTAGTTAGTTAGTTAGTTGTTAGTTAGTTAGTTAGTTAGTTTACTTACTTACTTACTTACTTAACTTATGTCTTTTTGAGTCAGGGTCTCCCTGTAGCCCCAGCTGTCCAGGAACTCATTATGTAGACCAGGCTGGCCTTGAAATCACAAGAGATCCACCTGCCTCTGCCTCCTGAGTGCTGGGATTAAATGCGTGTATCACCACGCCTTTTTGATTGAACTTTTGCACATGTCATAAAACATTTCTTAATAAAATTTAGACCCATTCCGCCTTCTGTGCTCCCCACCCTCCAGAGCTCATGCATTCTGCCATATGTCCCCCCCCCCCCCTTCCAGAGCCCATGCATTCTGCCACACATCCCCTTCTGTGCTCCCCACCTTCCAGGGCTCATGTATTCTGCCATACATGTCTTGCACCATCTTTTTCTTAGTCTTTTTTTTAAATTTTTTTTGATGCAGAAATTTTTTTTTGTTTGTTTGTGTTGTGTTGTTTGTTGTTTGTTTGGTGTGGAATGTTGCTCCAGCTGTCTTCCATTGCTGTGACAAAACACTCTGACACCAACTTGGGAGGGAAAGGGTTTATCAGCTTACATATCCTGGGTCACAGTTCATCACTTAGGGAGCCCAAGGAGGAACTCAGGCAGAACCTGGAGGCAGGAGCTGAAGCACAGGCCATGGAGGATAGTGTTCCTGGCTTGCTCCTGGCTCATGCCCAGCCCGCTTCTTATACAGTACACAACAACCTGCCCAGCGTGGCACTACTCATTGTGGGCTGGGTCCTCCCACACATCTGCTCGACCATCAAACAATATCCCAGATAGTGGCCACAGGCCAATCCAATGGAGCCAATTCTCCCCAACTGAGCCCCCTCGACCCAGGTGTGTCAAGTTGACAACCCTAAGCTATCCAGCATAATGTATATATGCTACTTTGGACCAATTGCTCCAAAGTATTCCATTTATACATTTTAACATATACACCAAGTTATGATACTGAAAATAAAGTACAGGCTAAGTCCAGAACCATATTTAGGGATTCACTTTTTTTTTTTTTTTTTCTTTTTTTGGGTCTTTTCAGGAAGGGGTTCCCTGTAGCCCCAGCTGTCCTGGAACTTACTCTGTAGACCAGACTGGCCTTGAACTCACAAAGATCCGGCTGCCTCTGCTTCCCAAGTGCTAGGATTAAAGGTGTGCACCACCGCGCCTGGCCTAGGGACTCACTCTTTAAATTTTTTTTTATTAATTTTTTTTAGTGTATGAGTGACTGTCTGCATGTAGGTTTGTGCACCTGTGTCTACAATGCCACAGGACGGTCAGAAGAGGGCTGTCGGATTCCCCTGGAACTGGAGTTAAAGACCGTTCTTAGCCGCCATGTGGGTTCTGGGAACCGAACCCTGGTCCTCTGCAAGAGCAGTCGGCGCTTTTAACCACTAGGCCATCTCTCCAGTAGAGTTGCATGCAAGTAAAAAGAAATATTACTTTACATTCCTAAATTATATAGCAAGTTGATATATGTTTTAATGTGCTCTTTTTGTAGTGGCATCAGGTGTTATATTTACTAAAAAAGAAAAAAAAAACTTAGTTTGCCTTATAAGGATTTGGTGCTAGGATCCACAAACGAGGGATACCATACATTGTTTGTTTTTCTGGGACTGTGTTACTTCCCTTAGCATAATGGCTTCTAGTTCCATCCATTTACTTGCAAGTTTTGTTTTTTTTTTTTTTTTTTTTTTTTTTTTTTTTTAGATTTTCCTTTGTTGTTTGGAACAGGGTCTCCCTGTAGCCCCAGCTGGTCTAAACTCCCTATGTAGTACTAGGCTGGCCTTGATCTCACAGAGATCTGCCTGCCTCCTGAGGGCTGCAAGTACCTTTGTATGTTTTGCCCCACCTATAGCCGTGGTATTTCTATTCATCCTGTCATCATTGCACATGCATCGTTCTGTGAACAGGCTTGAGTCACTCTGTTCCCCCAACCCGTAAGAACTTATTCTATGACTCTTACCCTTGTTCCCGAGTCTCCCTATGTAGACTAGGCTGGCCTTGATCTCACAGAGATCTGCCTGCCTCCTGAGGGCTGCAAGTACCTTTGTATGTTTTGCCCCACCTATAGCCGTGGTATTCCTATTCATCCTGTCATCATTGCACATGCATCGTTCTGTGAACAGGCTTGAGTCACTCTGTTCCCCCAACCCGTAAGAACTTATTCTATGACTCTTACCCTTGTTCCCGAGTCTGCCTCTTGACCTTTCCTTTTCTTAGAAAGCAGTTGTGGGGCTGGAGAGAATGGCCTAGGCGGTTAAGAGCGCCGACTGCTCTTACAGAGGACCCGGGACCGGGTTCGATCCCCAGCACCACATGGCGGCCGAGAACCGTCTGAGACTAAGACTCCCAATTCCAGGAGAAACTCCAGTTCCAGTGGAACTGCCGACACCTCTTCTGACCTCGCGGCGTTGCACGACACGGGTGCACAAACTTGCATGCAGACAGGTACATTCATACACATAGCAAAAATAAATAAAATTAAAAAAAAAAAAACAAAAAAGAAGCAGTTCTGAATTGAAAACTGAAAGTAAAACAGCCAGGACAACCATTATATAGGATTAGAGGGGAATAGAAGTTACATGATTGAAATCTGGATATGAGGAGTAACAAGTGTAATCAAGGTTGATTCCATGGTATTCTGCTTCCTCTGAATAATGTTCCTGAGTAAAGGTAGTGTCAAACAAGCCTTCTTTATAAGAACCTGCACATGGTAATAGGAGGCATATTTGTACATTGTTAATGGGCAAAGAAGTCCTGGTTATAGTTGATTCAAGTCTGCTTAAAACGTGCAGTGTGCCGTTTTCAATATTTTCTTTTTTTTTTTTTTAATTTAATTTTTATTGATGGTTTGTGCATTTCGTACATCATTTTCCAATTCAGATGAGGCATATTTCCCTTTCCCTTCCCCCCCACCCCCACATTAGGATGTTGGGGATGGCCCAAAGGCTCAGTAACTATCAGCATATAATTTTGATTTAAGTATTTAAGTAGATATTCTTTCCTTAGAAATACGAGCAATAAAGATTGACTTTTTAGGATTCATATAGGCATGTTTCCAAGGGGGACCTGGGAACAGATGTGTTGTGTGTTCTGAATGCATTGGGAGCCATCCATGTTTTGCTTACAGACCCCCTTCTGTCTGGTGCACTCTGCCCTCTAAAAGCTTCCTGAATTGCTTTGTAAACAAGGCAGCTACTACAGCTGCAACTGTTGGATTTGGACTTTCGCCAGCTTGAAATTTATCCCTGCCCAAATGCTATATATCTGGGCAGGAAAGGAGATTTTAAAAAAAAAAAAAAAAAAAAAAAAAAAAACATATGGAAGCATTTGCTGAAGATGATTGCATTGAGGGCAAAGGACTCCGAGTCCTGAAGCTGCATGTGTTCTCCATGGGCGATTCTGACTTTATTCTTTGTCAGCAGATCAGATTTCAAGACCATTCATGTACTTTCCCTCACTTACTGAATTGGGCTACTGCTTCATTAAAAACCCATCAGTCCAGTGCCCTTTATCTTGGTGTGTCCCTTGACTCAAGAGAACTAGATTCAGCCCCTTGAGTGAATGAATGAAGGTTATTTTTCAGAATTTCTCTCTTTGATATGCCAGTACTTAACAATTAAAAAAAAAAAAAGACAAACAAAAACAACAAAAAAAGGGATAAAGTGAAGAGTGGGATTTCTTAAGAAATCTTGCTGGGGGATTAATCCTTCCTGCTCCAGTGGCTGGATGCTACATGGACTTCACATTTTCCTTGTATGTTACAGGGAGAGGTATTGCAATGCCTTCTTTGAATTCCAAAACACCAGTGTTTTTGCAAAAACTGACGTTGAATTTTGCTTCATTATATTGGCTTGTTGATGAGGTTTGTATTTAAGCCTCTTTCTTCCTCTTTATCTAGCTTGTGTGGTCTGCACAGTTGTGTGACTTCTTGAATGAGGATGTGAGGTCTTTGTTCCACTCTGTGTATGCTTCAGCTCTTCAGGCTGCTGCATTGACCTTTGAGCAATATATGACACTGCAGTTATAGTTGCTGTCACCCATTCTATATGCTTTTAGTTTGTTTCTTACTGCCAGATTAGAACTAAAATCTATTTTAGTAGGCACAGAAAACACAAAATCTTGAGAGTTTCCTGCCAATATTCCTTTTTTTGGAACATCAAAATGTAACTTTTCTGTTGAAGTAAGTATTTTCTGGCCAACATCTTCCTCTTCGCCCAGCTTCTGTGTAATGAAATAATGTTGGCTTCTTTTATCTCAGGGTTTGGACTATTTCAGAGCCCTCTACATAAGAAGGATATCTTAACTAATTTTCTTGGAGTAGAGTTGGTTATGAATAAGTACCAGCAGGAAGAATTGTATGAAGCCTTTGGCATATAGCACAAAGCAGTAAAAGGAAGATAGGTGAGATAGCCCAGTATCCTCTTGGGATCCTATATCCTATGATTTTAGGTCAATCACCAATGCAGTTGTGGATGTCCCCACAGGTTTTTTGGCCACCCCTCATCTTCCAAGAGTGCTGTCCAGCATAGCAGGATGGAAAGCCAGGCCTTCATTGGTTTATTCCTTTTTGTTTCAGTCCCAGATCTTGAACTGTGTAGGGATTTCAACTGATCAGGGACAGCCAACTAGCTGTAGTGCAGAGAAGTAAGCTATTGTCCTCAGAGGGGACAATTGAGGGACCAAAATTGACACATTTTTCTGGAGCCAAAAAGTTAATACATAAGAGTGTTTTTTACTTTTTTTTTTTAAAGAAAGGAAGAACATCATACTTTGATTTCATTTTAACAAAACAATAAGAAATAGTCCGGCTTTTAAAAAAGTTGTTGCCAGTTCTAACATTTAGAAAGTTTTACTTTTTTAAAGGGATCTGTTTTAAAATCTGCTTGGGGCTGAAACTTGTCATTCACCTTCTGACCCCACAGGCAAGGAGAAGAATACTTTTTAGAAATCTGATAATGAGGGCTGGAAAGATGGTCTAGTGGTTAAGAGCGTCCCCTCTTACAGAGGACCTGGGTTTGATCCCCAGCACCCACATGGCGGCGGAGAACCGTCTGAAACTCAAATTCCGGGAGAACTCCAGTTCTGGGGGAATCCGATACCCTCTTCTGATCCCCGCGGCATTGCACTACACGGGTGCACAAACTTGCATGCAGACAGTACATTGATACACATACAGAAATAAATAAATGCCGGGAGTGGTGGCGCACACCTTTAATCCTAGCACTTCGGAGGCAGAGGCACTCGGATCTCTGTGAGTTCGAGGCCAGCCTGGTCTACAGAGTGAGTTCCAGGACAGCCAGAGCTACAGGGAGACCCTGTCTCAAAAAGACCAAAAAAAAAAAAAAGAAATCTGATAATGAAGCTAGCCATGGTGGCACAGGCCTTTACTCCTTGCACCTGGGAGGCAGAGGCAGGCAGATCTCTGAGTTCAAGACTAGCCTGGTCTATGTCTACATAGCAAGTTCCAGGCCAACTGGGCCTATAGGGATACCCTGTCTGAAAAAAGACCTTAAAAATAGTTGATAATGAAGGTGTTTATTGTCCGTTTATATTGGGTTACTATTCTTCACACAAAAACTAAACTGCCTTTAGTTAATCATTTCAGAGTTCAGCTTAATGTAAGTTGCTCTTTTTCAGCCACATTGAAACCTTTGTGATGCAGAAGGTCAGATTGTTGGGTATCTATTGGGCCATTTCGTAAGGGTGCATGAAGCTAATCCAGCCTTTCTAAGCTGAGGTGCTTCTGGTCCTGACCCCACACTTTCATGTTTCTTCCTCACAATGAGGATGGAATGACAATTTTTTTCATTCCAGCTTTAAAGATCATGAGCCAAGGTTAGGGACTCAGAGAAGTAATTTTATTTATTTATTTATTTATTTATTTATTTATTTATTTATTTATTTATGGCCTTATGAAATTACATTAGAGAAATTGATAAGGATCTCTGGCTCTATTATTGTGGCAATTAAGCAGTTCCATTCAGTTTTGGAGAAGGTCAGTAAGTGCATCTTTGTAGTCTGTACTAAACTTTGTATATTGATCTCCAAGTGGGGAGTCATTTCACTTGTTCATTATGAAATCCAGCTGCTAGCTGGAGATGTTATAATTCTGTGTAATAGAGGAAAACACCTTTCTTGCCTACATATCCAACAGTAGATTATTAAATTTTTATCATGCTTCCTCAGCCATAGGGGCATTTCATTATTAGGTATCATTTACTTTTCAACACATGGATTGTGCATTGATGTCTGCACTGATCTTTATTATGAAAATGTGATTTTATATTTAGTTGTCATTAAGGGAATTGTAGATTGACTGGGGTTGGTTGTTTTATTTTTTAAAAAAGAAGTTTAAAATTTCTGAGCATCACAAATATATTCTGAGTTCTCATATACTATAGGATTTGAGTAAATTTCTTTTTTAATAGAAATTCTGAAGGAAGTCACTAAATATGGTAATAATGTATTTGGGTATTTTTTTTTTAATTTTATTAATTTCCGTATGTGTATGAATGTACTGTCTGCATGCAGGTCTGTGCACCCGTGTTGTGCAATGCCGCGGAGGTCAGAAGAGGGTCTCGGGTTCCCCTGGAACTGGAGTTCTCCTGGAATTGGAGTTTCAGACGGTTTTCGGCCGCCATGTGGGTGCTGGGGATCGAACCCGGGTCCTCTGCAAGAGCGCCGACTGCTCTTACAGAGGACCCGGGTTCGATCCCCAGCACCCACATGGCGGCCGAGAACCGTCTGAGACTCCAATTCCAGGAGAACTCCAGTTCCAGGGGAATCCGACACCCTCTTCTGACCTCCNATGTTTTTTTACTTTTTTTTTTTTAAAGAAAGGAAGAACATCATACTTTGATTTCATTTTAACAAAACAATAAGAAATAGTCCGGCTTTTAAAAAAGTTGTTGCCAGTTCTAACATTTAGAAAGTTTTACTTTTTTAAAGGGATCTGTTTTAAAATCTGCTTGGGGCTGAAACTTGTCATTCACCTTCTGACCCCACAGGCAAGGAGAAGAATACTTTTTAGAAAATCTGATAAATGAGGGTTGGAGAGATGGTCCTAGTGGTTAAGAGCGTCCCTCTTACAGAGAACCTGGGTTTGATCCCAGCACAACAACTGGCGGCGGAGAACCGTTCTGAAACCAACCGGGAGAGAACTCCAGTTCTGGGGGAATCCGATAACCCGTCTTCTGATCTCCGCGGCAATTCATGGCACTAACACCGGTTGACAAACTTGCATGCAGACAGTACATTTGATACACAATCAGAAATAAATAAATGCCGGAGTGGTGGGCGCACACCTTTAACTCCTAGCACTTGGGAGGCAGAGAGCCTCGATCCTGTGGAGTTCGAGGCCAGCCCTGGTCTACAGAGTGAGTTCCGGACCAGCTGAGGCTACAGGAAAAAAAAAAAAACCCTGTCTCAAAAAACGACCAAAAAAAACAAAAAAAAAAAAAAAAAAAATCTGATAATGAAGCTAGCCACGGGTGGCACAGGCCTTTACTCCTTCACCTGGAGGCAGAGGCAGGCACGATCCTGAGTCAAGACTACGCCTGGTCTATGTCACCATAGCAAAGTTCCAAGGCCAAACTGTGACTAAAGGGATACCCTGTCCGAAAAAGAAACCTTAAAAATAGTTGATAATGAAGGTGTTTATTGTCCGTTTATATTGGGTTACTATTCTTCACACAAAAACTAAACTGCCTTTAGTTAATCATTTCAGAGTTCAGCTTAATGTAAGTTGCTCTTTTTCAGCCACATTGAAACCTTTGTGATGCAGAAGGTCAGATTGTTGGGTATCTATTGGGCCATTTCGTAAGGGTGCATGAAGCTAATCCAGCCTTTCTAAGCTGAGGTGTTTCTGGTCCTGACCCCACACTTTCATGTTTCTTCCTCACAATGAGGATGGAATGACAATTTTTTTCATTCCAGCTTTAAAGATCATGAGCCAAGGTTAGGGACTCAGAGAAGTAATTTTATTTATCTTTACTTTATTTTATTTACTTATTTATTATTTAAATTTATTATCCTTATGAGAAATTACATTAGAGAAATTGATAAGGATCTCTGGCTCTATTATTGTGGCAATTAAGCAGTTCCATTCAGTTTTGGAGAAGGTCAGTAAGTGCATCTTTGTAGTCTGTACTAAACTTTGTATATTGATCTCCAAGTGGGGAGTCATTTCACTTGTTCATTATGAAATCCAGCTGCTAGCTGGAGATGTTATAATTCTGTGTAATAGAGGAAAACACCTTTCTTGCCTACATATCCAACAGTAGATTATTAAATTTTTATCATGCTTCCTCAGCCATAGGGGCATTTCATTATTAGGTATCATTTACTTTTCAACACATGGATTGTGCATTGATGTCTGCACTGATCTTTATGACAAATGTGATTTTACTATTTAGTTTCATTAAGGGAATTGTAGACTGAGCCTGGGGTTGGTTGTTTTACTTTTTTTAAAAAAGAAGTTTACAATTTTCTGAGATCACAAATCTATTCCTGAGTTTCTCATATACTATACGATTCTGAGTAAATTTTCTTTTTTAATAGAAAAATATTTACCCATTTATTATTATTAAAATTAATTAATAAATACATAAAAATTTTTTTAATTTATTAATTTTCCGTATGGTATGAATGTAACTGTCTGCATGCAGGTCTGGTGCACCCGTGTTGTTGGCAATGCCGCGGAGGTCAGAAGAGGGTCTCGGGTTCCCCTGGAACTGGAGTTCTCCTGGAATTGGAGTTTTCAGAAGGTTTTGGCCCTGCCATGTGGGTGCTGGGGATCGAACCCGCGTCCTCCTGCAAGAGCGGTTGGCCTCTTAACCGCTAGCCATCTCTCCAAGCCCCCGAATTGGGTAATTTTTAAGGAAGAAGTATTTGGGATATTTTTTTGTTTTGCGTTTCTTAGCCTCAGCCTTGAACAGCTGTGCTATCCCCCAGCCCGTATTTGGGTGTTTTTAAGGAAACAAAGGAAGTTCTTTTTTTTTTTTTTTTGTCTTTTCGAGACAGGGTCTCCCTGTAGCCCCAGCTGTCCTGGAACTCACTCTGTAGACCAGGCTGGCCTTGAACTCACAAAGATCCGCCTGCCTCTGCCTCCCAAGTGCTAGGATTAAAGGCGTGCGCCACCACGCCCGGCTAGGAAGTTCTTTTTCAAAGTATGAGTTCTAAATATGCCCTTTGGATTACATATTAATATTACTTCAAGGGAAAAAAATTGATGGGAAAGCTAAAAATAAAAGTTAAAATATAACCTGGAATCATTTAGCAGTAAGACAAACATTGAAGAAATAATTTTATTATTTTATGTGTATGAGTATATTGCCTGTGTGTGTATAAGTGTATCTGCATTATGCAGTACCCACTGAGGTAAGAAGAGGGCATTGGATTCCCATGGAACTGGAGTTAAAGATGGTTGTTAGCTACCATGTGAGTGCTGGAAGTAGAATCCAGGTCCTCTGCAAAAGCAGCCAGTGCTCTTAACCACTGAACCATCTCTCCAGCCCCAAGACCATCATTTCAAAATATTTTATTTATTATTTTTGTTTTATGTTTACGAGTTTGTTGCCTGCATCAAGTGTCCCTTGTCATGCATTACCACATAGGTCAGAAGCAGATGGTTGTTAGCTACCTTGTAGATGCTGGGAACTGAACCTGGGTCCTCTGCAAGAGCAGCCAGTGCTCTTACCCACTGAGCCATGTCTCTGGCCCCCAAGACCAACATTTTATAATGTCTGTTCTTTTTGAAATTATATCTTTCACAGCTTATAGAAAACTGTCAAAGACATTGTAAGAAATGTATTATTACTGGGTGTGGTGGCACACATCTTTAATCCTAGCATACTTGGAGGCAGAGTCAGGCGGATCTTTGTGAGTTCAAGTCCAGCCTGGTCTACAGAGTGAGTTCCTGGATAGCTGGGGTTACAGGGAGACTGTTTCGAAAAAAGACCCCCCCCCAAAAAAAAAAAAGTATTATTCCACCTGGCTTTTCCATATCTTAACAATTTTCCAAATGTGTTTAATAAACTACACGTGTTATTTTCTCACTTTATTTCCCATGCTCTTTCCTAGGATTATACTATTTATGTGTATTTGTTACTGAGGGCCTCAGGGTCTTACACATGTTAGGCAAACACTCTACCACTGAACTCTATCCCTAGCCTCATAATCTTGAACTTATTGTTTATAAATCCTGTATATATTTTAGTGATTTTTCTTTTTTTAAGGTTTATTTTAATTTTTAATTGTGTTTCTCTGTGTGGATATGTGCAGGTGTTTGCAGTTGCCTGCAGAGGCCAGAAGGCATTGGATGCCCTGAGCTGGAGGTACAGGTGGTTGTGAGCCATCTGATAGGAGTGCTGGGAACCAAACTTTGGTCCTCTGCAAGTGCTCTCAACTGCTGAGCCATCTCTTAGCCCCTACTCATTTTTGTATGAACATTCTTATCTTTATATAGGTTGTAGTAGTTTTGCATGGTTCTGATAAAACACTAAACAATAACAAATACTGTCCTGCCAGGCTGGGGGTATAAGTCAGTGGTAGAGTATATTCTTCATGTGCACCAAAAAATACTACCATGCTGTATTTAGCTTTCACCCTTGTTTGTACTATTTATTTTGATGGATGTGGCTGTGGCTTTTAATTTTCAGTATATATATATATATATATATATATATATCCATAACAACCATTAGTAATAAGCCCCAATGGAAAATTAGAAGTGATATGCTACATATTTATCATTGTATAAATTAGAGATTTAATTGCATACATAGCTACATCAATGGGTTTTAAGCATATGATACTGAGGAAGTTATATAAAAATGTATTCTTCACAGCTACATTTATAAGTCAAAAAGAGCAAAATTAAGCTACATTGCTTTGGGGTAAATCAAGGCTAGCAGTCTACATAAGGGAGTTCAAGCCAGCTGGAGCTACAGGAAGACCCTGTCTCAAAAATAAAAAATTATATATATATATATATATATAATATATATATATATTATACTGAAAATTAAAAGCACAGCCACATCCATCAAAATAAATAGTACAAACAAGGGTGAAAGCTAAATACAGCATGGTAGTATTTTTTGGTGCACATGAAGAATATACTCTACCACTGACTTATACCCCCAGCCTGGCAGGACAGTATTTGTTATTGTTTAGTGTTTTATCAGAACCATGCAAAACTACTACAACCTATATAAAGATAAGAATGTTCATACAAAAATGAGTAGGGGCTAAGAGATGGCTCAACTAGAGCACTAGCTCATGCAGAGGACCAAAGTTTGGTTCCCAGCACTCCTATCAGATGGCTCACAACCACACTGTACCTCCAGCTCAGGGCATCCAATGCTTCTGGCCTTGCAGGCAACTGACAAACACCTTCACATATCCACACAGAGAAACACAATTAAAAATTAAAATAAACCTTAAAAAAGAAAAATCACTTAAAATATATACAGGATTTATAAACAATAAGTTCAAGATTATGAGGCTAGGGATAGAGATTCAGTGGTAGAGTGTTTGCCAACATGTGTAAGACCCTGAGGCCCTCAGTAACAAATACACATAAATAGTATAATCCTAGGAAAGAGCATGGGAAATAAAGTGAGAAAATAACACGTGTAGTTTATTAAACACATTTGGAAAATTGTTAAGATATGGAAAAGCCAGGTGGAATATTACTTTTTTGTTTGGGGGGGGGTCTTTTTTTTTTTTCGAAGAGTCTTCCTGTACCCCAGCTTCCTAGGAATTTACTCTCTTGTAGACCAGGGTGGCTTTGAATCACAAAGACACCCCTCTGCCTCCAAGTAATGCTAGGATTAAAGATGTGTCACCACACCCCAGTAATAATACATTTCTTACAATGTCTTTGACAGTTTTCTATAAGCTGTGAAAGATATAATTTCAAAAAGAACAGACATTATAAAATGTTGGTCTTGGGGGCCAGAGACATGGCTCAGTGGGTAAGAGACTGGCTGCTCTTGCAGAGGACCCAGGTTCAGTTCCCAGCATCTACAAGGTAGCTAACAACCATCTGCTTCTGACCTATGTGGTAATGCATGACAAGGGACACTTGATGCAGGCAACAAACTCGTAAACATAAAACAAAAAATAAAAAAAAATAAAAAAAAAAAAAAAAAAAAAGATCTTGGGGCTGGAGAGATGGTTCAGTGGTTAAGAGCACTGGCTGCTTTTGCAGAGGACTGGATTCTACTTCCAGCACTCACATGGTAGCTAACATACCATCTTTAACTCATTTATGGGATCCAATGCCCTCCTTCTTACTCAGTGGGTTATGCATAATGAGATACAGCTGTATACACACACAGCATATATCATTAACATAAAATAATAAAATAATTTCTTCAATGTTTGTCTTACATGCTAAAATGATTCCAGGTTAGTATTTTAACTGTTATTTTTAGCTTTCCCATCAATTTTTTTCCCTTGAAGTATATTAATATGTAATCCAAAGGGCATATTTAGAACTATACTTTGAAAAAGAAACTTCCTAGCCGGGCGTGGGTGGCGCACGCCTTTAATCTAGCACTTGGGAGGCAGAGGCAGGCGGATCTTTGTGAGTTCAAGGCCGCCTGGTCCTACAGAGTGAGTTTCCAGGACACTGGGGCTACAGGGAGACCCTGTCTCGAAAAGACAAAAAAAAAAAAAAAAAACTTCCTTTGTTTCCTTAAAAACACCCAAATACGGGCTGGGGGATAGCACAGCTGTTCAAGGCTGAGGCTAAGAAACGCAAAACAAAAAAAATATCCAAATACTTTCCTTAAAAATACCCAAATACGGGGCTGGAGAGATGGCCTAGCGGTTAAGAGCGCCAACCGCTCTTGCAGAGGACCCGGGTTCGATCCCCAGCACCCACATGGCGGCCGAAAACCGTCTGAAACTCCAATTCCAGGAGAACTCCAGTTCCAGGGGAACCCGAGACCCTCTTCTGACCTCCGCGGCATTGCACAACACGGGTGCACAGACCTGCATGCAGACAGTACATTCATACACATACGGAAATTAATAAAATTAAAAAAATTATTATTTATTAATTAATTTTACATATAATAAATGGGTAAAATTTTTCTATTAAAAAAGAAATTACTCAGAATCCTATAGTATATGAGAACTCAGAATAGATTTGTGATCTCAGAAATTGTAACTTCTTTTTTAAAAAAAGTAAAACAACCAACCCCAGGCTGCAGTCTACAATTCCCTTAATGACAACTAAATATAAAATCACATTTTCATAATAAAGATCAGTGCAGACATCAATGCACAATCCATGTGTTGAAAAGTAAATGATACCTAATAATGAAATGCCCCTATGGCTGAGGAAGCATGATAAAAATTTAATAATCTACTGTTGGATATGTAGGCAAGAAAGGTGTTTTCCTCTATTACACAGAATTATAACATCTCCAGCTAGCAGCTGGATTTCATAATGAACAAGTGAAATGACTCCCCACTTGGAGATCAATATACAAAGTTTAGTACAGACTACAAAGATGCACTTACTGACCTTCTCCAAAACTGAATGGAACTGCTTAATTGCCACAATAATAGAGCCAGAGATCCTTATCAATTTCTCTAATGTAATTTCATAAGGATAATAAATAAATAATAAATAATAAATAAAATAAATAAATAAATAAAATTACTTCTCTGAGTCCCTAACCTTGGCTCATGATCTTTAAAGCTGGAATGAAAAAAATTGTCATTCCATCCTCATTGTGAGGAAGAAACATGAAAGTGTGGGGTCAGGACCAGAAACACCTCAGCTTAGAAAGGCTGGATTAGCTTCATGCACCCTTACGAAATGGCCCAATAGATACCCAACAATCTGACCTTCTGCATCACAAAGGTTTCAATGTGGCTGAAAAAGAGCAACTTACATTAAGCTGAACTCTGAAATGATTAACTAAAGGCAGTTTAGTTTTTGTGTGAAGAATAGTAACCCAATATAAACGGACAATAAACACCTTCATTATCAACTATTTTTAAGGTCTTTTTTCAGACAGGGTATCCCTTAGTGCCCAGTTGGCCTGGAACTTGCTATGTAGACATAGACCAGGCTAGTCTTGACTCAGAGATCGTGCCTGCCTCTGCCTCCCAGGTGCAAAGGAGTAAAGGCCTGTGCCACCATGGCTAGCTTCATTATCAGATTTCTTTTTTTTTTTTTTTTTTTTTTTTTGGTCTTTTTGAGACAGGGTTCCTGTAGCTCTGGCTGTCCTGGAACTCACTCTGTAGACCAGGCTGGCCTCGAACTCACAGAGATCCGAGTGCCTCTGCCTCCCAAGTGCTAGGATTAAAGGTGTGCGCCACCACTCCCGGCATTTATTTATTTCTGTATGTGTATCAATGTACTGTCTGCATGCAAGTTTGTGCACCGTGTTAGTGCCATGAATTGCCGCGGAGATCAGAAGACGGTATCGATTCCCCCAGACTGGAGTCTCTCCCGGAATTGAGTTTCAGACGGTTCTCCGCCGCCATGTGGGTGCTGGGATCAAACGCCAGGTCTCTGTAAGAGGGGACGCTCTTAACCACTAGACCATCTTCCACCCTCATTATCAGATTTCTAAAAAGTATTCTTCTCCTTGCCTGTGGGGTCAGAAGGTGAATGACAAGTTTCAGCCCCAAGCAGATTTTAAAACAGATCCCTTTAAAAAAGTAAAACTTTCTAAATGTTAGAACTGGCAACAACTTTTTTAAAAGCCGGACTATTTCTTATTGTTTTGTTAAAATGAAATCAAAGTATGATGTTCTTCTTTCTTTAAAAAAAAAAAGTAAAAAACATNCTTGAGCCCACAGAGATCCACCTGCCTCCTGAGTGCTTGGATTAAAGGGGTGTACCATGCCCAGCTCTTATATATATATATATTTCCATTTTGTGCTCTTTATATATTTATTTGTGTTGGTAGGGCTTTTCCAGATTTTTACTCTGTCTCTGGCCAAGGGATGAACACTGCCTTGCCTATGGTCCTCTGTCTTCCACTTTAGAATTTGTGCAGGAATTTCTGTTGAGCATTACTTGGAGGTGGAATTGCCTGGGGACATCCTCAGCTCTCTTGAACAGGGCCTCCTAGTGTGATTGTGCCCTTGGCTGGCCTCACAGGTGCTGGGAGTCTCCCAGTGCTTTCTGTTTTCTCAAGCATGCTTTGTCTTGAGTTTTTGTCACTTTGGTGGTAGTGCAAACTTAGAAATATGCATTTCTCTGACTTGTGAGGCTGAGTTGCACATTTATTGGCCATTTGGGTTCTTCTGTCAGTTGTCTGGTCAGATCTTTCCTCTGGTTTTCTCTTGGACTATTTTGTCTTGCTCTTCTGTAGAAGCCCATGTGTATTTCAAGTCCGAGTTTTGTCTTTACTCTGTTTATGCTATCTTTTGTTGAACAAAAGGTTTTAATTTAAATGTAGGCAAATTCAGTCTTTCATGGCTTATATTTTTTGTACCTTCTTTAAAGAAACTTTCCCTTCGGGCTGGAGAGACGGCATAGCGGTTAAGAGCTCCGACTGCTCTTGCAGAGGACCCGGGTTCGATCCCCAGCACCCACATGGCAGCTGGGAACTGTCTTTAACTCCAGTTCCAGGGGAATCCGACGCCCTCTTCTGACCTCCGCGGCATTGTACAACAAGAGTGCACAAACCTACATGCAGACAGTACATTCATACACATGAAAATAAATAAAATTAAAAAAAAAACTTTCCCTTCGTACAAGGTCATGTTCTATGTACCTTTTTTCTTTTTGAAAGTTTCAGAGTTTTTGTTTTTTGCTTTGAGTTACTCTGTCAGCAGTTTTTATAACCCGAAGTAAGGATCTCTCTTTAGATCTTCCTTCCTGTCCGTAATATCTGTTATCACAGCCTCTGTTCCACCCTCCCTCTTTCCCTCCTCTCCTCACCTTTTCTTTCCCCTCTTCCCTTCCTACCCTTAAACATTTTTGAAAAGCATGCCAAGTGTGGTGGCTTTTACCTTGGAATCCCAACTCTACATAGTGAATTCCAGGGATGTAGAGAGAAAACTTGTCTCAAAAGTTGGAGAGTAGGAGAGAAAAGAAAAAACAATTTAAGTCTAAAATCTCATTTCAGATTTTTAGACTTACTGAAAAAAAGTTGGAAAAATAATGCCAAACATGCCATGCCATCCATGTCTAAATCTTAACATCTTATATAACTATAGCAGAGCTGAGAAAAATCAGAAAATTCACAGTGCTTCAGCAATACTCAGTAATCTATGGGCTCTGTTTAAATGCCACCAGTTGTGCTCCTCTGGGGGTTGGGCTAGGGGGACACTTTGTGTTGACATTATCATGTCTTCTTAACCAGTGTGTATGTGACCCTTTCTCAGTCTGCCCTTTGTCTTTTATCAGCTTGTGTTCTAGTTTCTCCATTGTTGTGACAAAACACTGACCAATACCAACTTGGGGAGGAAAGGGTTTATTTGGTTCACATCTCCCTGGTCACAGTTCCTCACTTAGGGAACCCAAGGTAGGAAATCTGGGCAGGAACCTGGAGGCAGGAGCTGCAGTACAGACCATGGAGGAGTGCTGTTTACAGGCTTGCAACAGTACTCCACAGACATGGCCATAGGCCAGTCCAATGGAGGAAATTCCCCAGTTGAGGGTGTGTCAAGTTAACACTAAAGCTATCTAGCACAGCTGGATCCAGTCAAAGACTGCTAGTCCTATACTTTTTTTTTCCACAGTTGGGGTGGAGGTGGGGGGGCGGTTATCTTCTCACACTAGCTTTGTTATGTACCTGAGGAAACCTGAGCCTGTCCTTGAGGAAGTGGTCTGCAAGACCTTTTCATCCCATTGCTGATGTCATTTCACTCACTTGGCTGAAGTGTGCTCCCCATCTCCCGTTTCCTCTGTGGCATTTTAGCATCTATTCTTGCCTGTGGTGTTTGCCTCGTGATTGTCCATTTTAGCATCTATTCTTGCCTGTGGTGTTTGCCACGTGATTGTCCATTTTCATCATCCCTTTTATATTTAATAGGTGGAGTCCTGTTGGTATCATTTTTTTGAGGAGCTCATCTTTATCTCCTTTGTATCGATCTCTGCCAGAGCCTGTCCGGTTCTCCTTTTTAGGGCTTTGTATCCTTTTGCCTGCTCACTTGCAATGTGCAAAGGTGCTGTTTCTCCGAGCCTCATAAGTAGATTATGCTGTCAGACATTCTGTGAAATGTATGTGTCTTTCAAAATTATTTATTGTTTGTAAAGAAAAGAATTTAAGTAATTTTGTGTGTATGCATTAAATAACTGGCATATAATGGAAAATTTTTTTTCATGACTGTTCTACTTTGTCTTCAATTGCTGTGACTAAACACTCTGACCGACACCAGCTTGGGGAGGAAAGGGTTTATTCAGCTCACATATCCTGGGTCACAGTTCATCACTTAGGGAGCCCAAGGCAGGAACTCAGGGCAGGAACCTGGAGGCAGGAGCTGAAGCACAGGCCATGGAGGAATGCTGCTTACTGGCTTGCTCCCCTGGCCCATGCCCAGCCTGCCTTTCTTATATGGTACACAACAACCTGCCCAGGGTGGCACCACTCATTGTGGGCTGGGCCCTCCCACACTGCTCGACCATCAAGACAGTACTCCACAGAAGTGGCCACAGGCCAATCCAATGGAGCCAATTCCCCAATTGAGGCTCCCTCAACCCAGGTGTGGCAAGTTGACACTAAAGCTATCCAGCACAATGACAAACTAGTTTTTTTCTGCATTCTTTGATTTTATATTACTCTAAAATATGCATACATATCCTCCGTCCATATACCCAAACTTTCTAACTCTGAAAATAAATGGTAGCTTAGTTCTAGAACCTGTTAAGGGATTCACAGTATAAGAGCACAGTTGTTTTTAGATCATGAGGAATAGAAAATTAACGTTGCTCAGATTGCCTTACTACTAGGTAATTGGCTCTAGCATCCACAGATGAGGGATACCATTTGTCGTTTGTTTTTCTGGGACTGTGTTATTTCACTTAACATGGTATCTTCTAGTTAATGGAACAAATTTTTTACATACATAATTAGCTCAGTAAAAAATTGAAAATCAGGATATCATTGTATTAAAATAATTAAATTCATGAAATATCTCCAAAAGAGATAACTTTAGGAAATTTGGCTTTACTATTAAGTTCTAAGCATTTAAGAAATTGAAGCCGGGTGTGGTGGCGCATGCCTTTACTCCTAGCACTTGGGAGGCAGAGGCAGGCGGATCTTTGTGAGTTCAAGGCCAGCCTGGTCTACAGAGTAAGTTCCAGGACAGCTGGGGCTACAGGGAGACCCTGTCTTGAAAAAAATTTATAAACCACATCTTTTACTTGTAGCTTGGTAATGTTTCCGACTTTAAACAGTATTTAGTATGGTGTGTGTGTCTGTATGTGTATGGATTCTGGTACAGGTATGCCATAGTACCATGTGTGAAGTCCAGGGACAGCCTTTTCCAGTTGGTTCTCTCATTCTTCCTTGGGTTCTGGGGATCAAACTAGAGTCCTCAGACTTGCATGGCAAGCATCATACCTTCTGAGCCGTTTCACTAGCCTGTCTGATAGGGGTTGCCACAATCCCAAAGTCCCACTGTTAACACACACACACACACACACACACACACACACACACACACACACCCTGTTTAGGATTTCTACACAGAGCTTTTCTTTTTTAGTTTTTTCTGGTAATTCTTTGCTTGAGTCATTTATAAGTTTTAGTTTTAAAGTCCAGCAAATCTAGTTGGCTGTTGTTATCCATTTACTTGCCCTTTTTTCCCCCAATTTCTAGCAGGGTTTTTTGTTTGTTTGTTTGTTTTTTGCTTTTTAGCATTAACTTCTTGTTTCATGGTTGTCTCTGCATTTTATTGTTAGTACAAGATTTTGCACACATATTCTTTCTAGGAACTTAAAGCTTTTTGAGTGTGTATGGTGCGTGCATGTACATGTGTTTATATGTAGAAGCCTGATGAGGTAGGCTTCATTGACTGTTTTCTACCTTCATTTTTTGAGGCAGTACCTCTCACTGAACCTGGAGCTCATAGATTGTGATATTGGGGTTGGCCGCTGAGCTTCCGGGATCTGTGTCTTTCCAGTCTTTCCAAGGCTGGAATTATATCCATGTGATGCCAGCCTGATTAATAATAATAATAATATTATTATTATTAATGTAGATTCTAGGAATCTGAACTGGAGTCTTTCTGCTTACAAAGCAGGCACTTTACTGACTGAGTCATCTCCTCAGCTCAGTAATTGAAAGTTTACATGGGTTCTGAAGCAAATTCCTGCTAAAGTTCAGAGAACCCCTTGAGACTAGGTTCTTACCAGATAGGTACTTATCACAAGGTCAATGGGTAGACTGTGGGTTGACAGGGAACCACAGAAGTCACATGGAACGAAGTGTATACTTCTAGACAGAGGAAGGCTCATTAATTTTTGCAGAATGTTTTTTCATCTTGCACAGATAGAGGCTGTTCTAGGTTGAAGTGAGAGTGATGATTTCAAATACCTGAAAACAGAGTGCGAAGTGGGGAGATATGAAAACGTGGTTCTTCCTGTGTCACTGGGAGCAAGATATGCTGATTATAAAATAAAGATGTATTTTAACATTTCAGAAGTGAAGTCTGTAACGAATAAATGTCTATATTTACAATAATGGTGTTTTCTCTTCTCTTTTAGGTAAGTGGCAGTCTAATGCTTGGGTACATGGATGTCAGAACAGATGCTTGTTTATGGTTCCAACTCCATCTCTGCTGCTGTGGTAGTAAGTTGTAGTCTGATGAGAGTTCTAGTGTGGGCAAGGGGGCTGGCTGGCCAAAGAAACTAGACCATTTCCTGTACACATGTTGCCTCGTTTCCTTCTTAGAGCTCTTTAGTGAACTCTGAGATGACACAGAAGAGTGAAAGGTAGGCGTCTATTTTCAAGAACATATTGCATCTCAAGCTTTGAGCAGAGGGAACTTTGGTTCTACAGTTATGTTAGGTTTCAACTGTGCTCTTCCACTGCTAATTATGTAAAAGGTCATATTGTATGTTTTCCTCCCTGAATTTCTTCTTAAAAATTGATACCACAGTACTGGCTTTGTCACACTGCTGCAGAGTTTAAATATTTGTGCTTGTCCCAGTTTTTCAGAATATAGATTTTGTTCCTTGTTTCTTCTTTCCAGCTCTAGCTTTGAATTCATATACTCAGTCAGGTCTAGAATGAGGGTGAATAGAGACCACCTCTGTGCCTGGTATCTGAAGCATCCTTGGCTGAGATTCAGGGAATCTGAGACTAGGCGCCGAAGGAGTTCATGCAGGAATCTGTAGTGGGTCTACAGAGGCTCTCTCAGAGCAGCAAACATCTCCTTGAACTTGCTAGTCACAGTAGAAAAGCCTGTTTCAGGTTGGCTTAGGTATTGTTTCACAAGTGGTCGCCATTGAATCCCTGTGAATATGTTAGAGCACTATGTTGGGAAAATAATTCCTTTGTTTAATCAAAACTAGAATTTAAATAAATGAGTGAAGAATGTAAGCTGAGCCTGTTTGATCTCATGTGATTCTTTAAATAATTATCACATTGTTGTGTTCAGAATTATCCACTGATATGGCCTTGTAAACAGATGAGTAATATTCACTGGGAAGGGGAACTGCACAATCTGGTTTTGAAAGTGGAAGTGAATTGTGCCTGGGTTGAAAGACACAAATAGGAAAGGCAGGGGAAGCACAGGCAGGAGTGCATTAGCTTGTGTGGACAAAGGCTTACACCGGATGGCACAGGCCTGAGAAGCAGTGTCCCCTCTCTAAGGAGAGGCTGAGGCCAAGGGAGACCACAGTTCATTGCACATTCAGAGATTAAAATATCTCCAAATTAGCTCCAGTGAATCATTTTAAATTATTTTAAAAGCCCTTTATATTTTAATCAGAGCCTATTCACAACTAGTTAATTTGGATAGGATGTTCTAAAATTACCTCCCTCCAATGATGTTCTGTGCCATTGGCCTAGAATGCAAAAACCTATAGAAGAGAGGACTTGGGGCATCTGATGAAAGTACCATGGAACTGTTCAGCTTAGTTGAGTGTTTCCTGATTTAATTGAGATAATGAGCGATACTGCTTTTGTAGAGAGGGTGACTGATTCTTCAGGAAGCCAGAAGTGCAGCCACATGCTTCTGTCCACATGGCCTTCTTAGGGAAGCCTTGATGATGTGCCTTTCTTTTCTGATTCTGAATCTAGTCTTTCCAGACTTCTTTGGTCATCTCAGAATCCTTATCTACCATTTTTCCAGTCTTTCCTGCAGTTAGTCAAGTTTCTACTATTAGTGACTGAGTGGAACACTTCTTTAGTCACTAATGTAAATAACATAGAGTACAATATTCTTTATTATTTCTGTAGTGGAAAAAATAACTTGTGAGCTAAATGCTGATTCACATTAAACTTTCATGTTCTGATGTTTCCCCCTTCAAAGATGATGAAACCGAATCTCTAGGAAGAAAGGTCTGCCTAAGGTTATGTATTGATTTGTAGAACTCCAGGCCCTTGCTTTCCTGATGACAGTCTCTATCTCCAGCAACTCTTAGGTTGGGAAGGGGCCTTGGGATCATCCCCATGTAGATCTTCAATGGCGGAAGAGAGTTGCATTGCATCCTTAGAAGCTGTTATAAGGGGAAAAAAGCTAGGAATGTTCAGTATTTCCATGATCTGCACTGTCGCCTCTCATGTTGGGTGAAGGTAGCAGCACCCATCTGGAGATACTGCGTGTTACCCAGCAGTTACCAGCTTCTGCCGGGCAAGAATTAAGGTAAGAGATGAGCAGGATGAGATTTTACATTATGGCTTAGTAGCAACTGCTAGTCAAGGGTTTTTTGGCAGTTTCTTAGAATCTCATTTTAAAGCAATAACACACACAGAGTTGTATTCAAACACTGAGATAAATGCATCAACCTAAATTCATGGTTTTGTTTTTTCCATGTAGCTGCTAATTATTGAACATAACGAGGCTTATTCATAATTTCTTTTCTCCTGCTTGATAGCCGTAATCCTGTATTTGTGCTGCTGTCATTCCCATGGTAACAGACTAATGTCTGAAGCATAAGATTATTAAATACAGAACAGTACATTAAAATAATGTGAAGGTTCTGACTTACAGAGAGACTTTCACACTGGGGCAAACTTGAAAAAAGAGAACACTTCTACAAAAAGCAATTTACTTGCCCAGTAACATTTAGTATTCCCATCACTATTATGGAAGAGATTTGTTTGAATTACAGCCTCTTGCTTCCCAGCCCATCATCTCTGGCTTTGCAGCCAAGTCTTAATCTGGTGTTTATGATGTCAGCCTGTTGCCATGGGAGTTACTCTCTCACAGATGTACTGTGACTTCACTGCATGGAAGAGGCAGAAGGAAATTTCAGATGAAAGACAACTGCAGAATTAATCTCCAGGGACCTGTTCTGTGGAGTAGCACTCCCTTCACCTTTATGTCCTCCTTTAAGAAAGCTAGTTAAGTGATACTTCTCTGAAGGTTGGCCCATCATAAATGTCATTGAAATGACCCAAAGTGCCTCCGGTCAGCACTAAGGAAAAAGTGTTACACAGCCCTGACCTTAAGTCTCTGAAGGGTGGTCCTGATTTACGTGTTGAATCAGCAAAACAGCTGTGTTTGCAGCATGTAAATTGATAGACCCCCTTCCTCCTCTGCTTTTCTTATAAGGGGACCTCTTGTATCTCATACCTGATGTGAGTGCATGTATGAGGACATGCTTCTTGTCTAGTACTCTTCATCTCTCCCACCATGCTTACGAGCTCTTCGACATTACATGCAGAAGGTCTGCCAAGCTCCCAGGTGTCTTTGAAGCCAAACTTTGTAGTGTTCATAAACACATTTACGTGATGGCCCCTCAGGGGCTCCTTCATTATCTGGTATCTGGGACATTCCCCATTTGGATGGCATAAAAAAAATCCAGATCCTTTCCTAAGGATAAAAGATTTCTGCAGATTTCAGCTAAGTACACAGCTGGTGCTCTGTGCAGGATGAGCTCTTAGAATGTCAAGAACCAGTAGTAGAACTAGAATGCATATACCTGAAGTGATTTCTAAAAAAGATACAGGATGTAGAAAGCTTGTAGGGGAGGAAAGTGTTACATAGTGTGGAAGATCTTTTGGGCTGTGTCTAAATAACATGCATAATTAGAAAATTGGCTGCAACAAATCTTTCTTTTTAAGTTGAAATTACAGGGTTTAGGAATTTTCCTTCCATCCCCTCCTTTTCCATCTTTGAACTCAATGCAGGATTTTAACATCCTTTTCTTTGGAGGAAGTGTGAGGTCATGGAGGCTAAGTAGATTCACACTCTATACATCTCTTTCTAATCACTGTCTTTCTCCAGAAAACTGGGGTAGTCACCTTCTTAAAGGAAGGCTGCTGGGGTTGGAGAGATGGCTCAGCAGTTAAGAGTGCTGACTGCTCTTGCAGAGGACCTGGGTTCGATTTCCAGCACCCACATGGCGGATAAGAACCGTCTTTAAGCCAGGCATGATGGTGCACGCCTTTAATCCTAGCACCCGGGAGGCAGAGGCAGGCAGATCTCTGTGAGCTCAAGGCCAGCCTGGTCTCCAGAGTGAGTTCCAGGCCAGCTGGGGCTATAAGGAGACCCTGTCTAAAAAAAAAAAAAAAAAATGGACGGTTGCAGCAGGATGCCCTGTATCTCTATAGTGATCTTGTCAGCGTTTTCTTCCTCAAGCTTCAGAAGCAGTGCGGGGCATGTGTGTAAATGATTTTCTTTACAGAAAGGGTATGGGTTTGTGATTACTTCTCTCCCTGCCTCCCTCCTTTCCTTCCCTTTCTTTTTCCTTTAATTCTCTGGGCTTACATTTATGGAAGGGAAAACATTTGTTTGATGTCTCCAAACCTGCTGAGCATAAAAAAGCCCTGATGCTTGATTTTACTCCTAAAGATTGTGATCTGATAGTTTTTTAAGTGGGGGTGGGGGGGTTGTGGGGTGGGTGGGGGGATGGGGCGGGTGGTGCTTGGTCTGGGCTTGGAGTTTTGGAATAATCCCCAGATGGTTCTAGTATGCAGATAAGGTTGGAGAAATTCAGCTTTCTATGTAATATTTATTGGCTGTGAACTGAACTATCAAGGATAAGTCCACGTATTGCAAGTGCGTTGGAGTTTATAGCCAGGCTGTGGCCTTCCCTACTTCATGCTGAGTCTCCCTAGTACTGTCATTTCCTCTCTCTGGAGTACACACCATGAAAATAGTGAAAAGATTCTGACATGCCACTTTTCCTCTTCTAGAACAAAGAACAGATGAATATTACCTGATATTTTCTTTGACTTTCTACTTTTGTCTTTTAAAGAATAACTTTTAAAATTTTGGATTTTGAATTAAGATTATGAACCAAACAAAACCCAAACAGATAAACAGAAAGACAGCCAGGCAACAAGAAACCTGTATAGTGGTAGGGAAAGACATTAAATTCTGTTCTAGAGACTTGATTCACATTGGAAATTGAATTCTCCTTATGGACGTTGGCTTCCCGACCACGCAGCATCTCTATAGTATGCTCAGCCTGCATGTAAATTGTTTTCATTAAGCTCTTTATAAAAGACGATCACATTAAAAGAATAGTTTCATCTTGTTTTCCTTTTTCAATATGTAACGCTAGAGGAGACCAGAAAAAGTAGATTTCTTCATCTCATAAAACAAAGTACCACTGCAATAAAGTTCTGACTAAAACTTAGCCTGGCGTTTTTTTTCATTTATCTTGGTTATTGCTTTCACATGTCTCGTGGTTCTTGTAAACACAATTTTCCCTCTGGAGCTAGATACAAAACAAAGGTTATAAAGAAAGTGTTGGAATCTGAGTGTCTTGCTTCTGATGTTTAGCCTTAAGAAATATATTTGAGCTTAAAAGAAAAGTAATAGGTTAGCCTGAATTTTCTTACTTTCCCTTCACATTCTCTTTTACCACATCTTTGGAAAACTCTGAAAACTTGATTTAGATAGAGATTGGAAGTTATTCCATGGAGCAGCACTGTCAGATGACTGCAAAGGATGCTCTTGCTTCTGTCGACACCACTTTGTAGATGTCCAAAAAGCATGTGTAGATGTTAAGCCTCTAGATCTGGGTCTCAGAGCACAACCATGTCTTTTTTTTTTTTTTTTGGTCTTATTTTTAGACAGGGTCTCCCTATAGCCCCAGATGGCTTGGAATTCACTCTGTAGACCCAGGCTGGCCTTGAACTCACAGAGATCTGCTTGCCTTTGCCTCTAGAGTACTAGGATCAAAGGTGTGCACCACCATGCCCACTTAAAGATGGTTCTTAGCTGCCATGTGGGTGCTGAGAATCGAACCCTGGTCCTCGGCAAGAGTAGTCATTGCTCTTAACTGCTGAGCCATCTCTCCAGCCCCATCCAAATCTTAAGATGCTTGAATTTGCTTAGGACAGCCTAACTGACTGCCCATTTGCAGAGAGCTTCCCTGAGAAATGAGTGGTTTTTCATCCTACTTTCCCTAAAGGGTTTTGCTTTGTCTCCTGCCTTTCCTCTCCCTTAAATTCAGCTTTTGCTTTATGTGGATGGTTTATCTCTGTGATAGGTGACTCAATTGCTGGGTGATATATTGAGAAGTCCATTTATTATCAGTGGTTTTCATTTGTAATCAAGGTAAAGATAGCACTAATGTATACATGCTTTGTAGTTTCTCTTCCTTTGTGTGTGTGTGTGTGTGTGTGTGTGTCCAGTCGCACATGTGCATGTGAGTACAAGTGTGTGCTCTTGCCTGTGGAGAGCAGGATACAGAATCTGGTGTGCTTCCACAGCAATGCTGTCCACTTTACTTTTGAGACAGGGAATCTGGAAGGCTGGGCTGCCTGGCGGGCCAGTGAGCCCCAAGACCTGCCCCATCTCTGTCTTCCAAGTGCTGGGATTACAGGTGTACACCATCATGTCTGGCTTTTTGGTGGGGGGGGGTTCACGACAGGGTTTCCCTGTAGTCCCAGCTGTCCTTGAATTCGCTCTGTAGACCAGGCTGGCCTTGAACTCACAAAGATCCGCCTGCCTCTGTCTCCCAAGTGCTAGGATTAAAGGCGTGCACCACCACACCCGGCTCATGTCTGGCTATTTGATGTGAGTTCTGGGGATTGAATTCAGGTCCTTGTGCTTATATGTAGGGACTTTACCTACTGAGTCATCTCCCCAGTGGAGTTTCTCTTTTTTTAGTTTTATTCCTCTTTCATTTCCTGGCTATGTTGGCCAGGAACTAAAACTAGTAAGATTCCCTGTCTACAGATTTCCCGTCAGATTTTATATTGAATTTAAAAAGAAAATCTTAATAATTTGATTCTGGATGAATAGGACCCTATAAGGCTGGGCATGGTGGTGCACACCTTTAATCCTAGCACTTGGGAGGCAGAGGCAGGCGGATCTTTGTGAGTTCAAGGCCAGCCTGGTCTACAGAGTGAGTTCCAGGACAGCTGGGGCTACAGGGAGACCCTGTCTCGAAAAGACCAAAAAAAAAAAAAGGACCCTATAAAGCTATTTAGAGTGGTGGCTTACTTTAATTTAGAGAGGAATAGGGTTTTCTCTTTCTTAAAACACACTTTTTTTTTTTCAGATACTGTTAGTATTTGCCTTTTATCCCCTAAGACTTTATTTTGTAGTATTTTATTCCTCTACTTGCTAATAATGACAACCCTTGGAAGTATGTCTCATCCCATTTCTGCTAATGAAATCTTTCACTTTATTCCGATTATAAAAATGAACATGTTGGGCTGGAGAGATGGCCTAGGGGTTAAGAGTGCAGACTGCTCTTGCAGAGGACTCAGGTTCGATCCCCAGCACCCACATGGCGACTAAGAACCGTCTTTGGCTTCAGTTCCAGGGGAATCTGAGACCCTCTTCTAACCTCTGAGGCATTGCACAACACAGGTGAACAAACCTACATGCAGACATAAAAAAAAATAAAAAATAAAAAAAAGAACATGTTTACTTTAATAAAACAAGTCCATGAAAGTATAGAGAATAAAATTCACCTGTAATCCTATTCACTTGAAGATATACTTATATAAGCATTTGTGGATAAAATGATTTTTTGAGATGTGGTCTCTGGTAGCCCGGGGTGATCTTCAACTCCCTGTGTAGCCGATGACAACTTGAATTCTCAGTCTCTCAGTGGCAGTATGATAGACTTGTGTTTCATCTGTACTACTGGCATGAGTGTTTTCTAGTTTTTACACATGATTAAGATCAGATTTTGCTTGCTTTTATTTATTTAACATTGTATTCTTTAGATTCATTTCTCTTTGTGATGATGCCTTAGGCATACATACTTCCAAAGATTATATCATTGATTTTCTGATATACAGTAATTTGTTAAGATTATTTTATAATCTATCTATCTATCTATCTATCTATCTATCTATCTATCATCTATCTATCTATCTATCTATCATCTATCTATCTATCTATCTATGTATCATCTATCTGATTTTTTTGAGACAGGGTCTTCCTGTAACTCCAGATGGCATGGAACTTGCTATGTAGGCTGGCCTTGAGCTCACAGAGATCCTCCTGCCTCTGCCTCCCAAGTGGTGGGATTAAAGGTGTGTGCCACTACCCCCCCCCATGATGATTTATTTTTAATTTTTTAAATTTTATTTATTTTTTATGTGTATGAATATACTGTCTGCATGTAGGTTTGTGCACCTGTGTCATGCAATGCTGCGGAGGTCAGAAGAGGGTGTCAGATTCCAGTTAAAGACGGTTTTCAGCCACTATGTGGGTGCTGGTGATCAAACCGGGGTCCTCTGCAAGAGCAGTCGGCGCTCTTAACAGCTAAGCCCTCTCTCCAGCCCTGATGATTTATTTTTAATTCTGTAAAATTTCCTTCTAAACTTTGTTCCTATAAACAGTGCTACAATGAACATCTTCTTAGGATTCAAAGTGTTTCTTTAGAGTAAGGTTTTACAGTATAAATATCTGGGTTATAAATGTGAAGATTACTTTGCTTCAAATTCTTATTTCCACAGGGCTTTTTCTAGAGGACTTTGTTGTTGCTGTTACTGTTTTGAGACAAGCACTCATGTAGCCACACTGGCCTCCAACTCCCTGTACAGCCAAGAATGACCTTGAACTCCTGATCTTCCTACCTCCCCCCTCCCTGGTGCAGATAAAATGGTCCTTTTAATTTTACTTTTCACTGAATCATTGTTTTAAGAATTCCACTAGTGTGTGTGTGTGTGTGTGTGTGTTTTCATGTTCATGATGTTTACTCAATGTAAATAGGCTTTTTAGAGTAAAGAAAATAACCTTTTATCTGTCCTATTATGATTTAAAAGATTCCATGCCTAATTTTTGCCTTTTCTGCTTGACTAAAAAGCTTTGAGAAATCATTTAGCTTAATAAATGGTTCATTCATTTAGCAGACATTTATTGAGTATCTGTTATGTTCTGGGTATTGGAGTAATTAGTGAACTCTGGGCAAATATTCCTCTTTCTGGAGAACTTATATCTTTGGGAGAAGGTAAAAAATAAATAATATAGTAAAAGAGCAAATTAAACAGTGATTTAAGGATGACAGGTATGGAAAAGACAGGAAGGCTGTGCACACTTGGGAAGGCACCAGGGGAAAGGTGAGCAGTCAGAAATGGCCACGATCTTAGAACAAGATTTGATTTACTGCTTTTTACCAGTATAGAAATACCTGTTCTATGACAGTCCTTGATTTTAAAAGATTTTAAAAAATAAGTCAGATTTAATTGAATGACATTCAGGCTGTCTCTTGTGCAGAAGAGCTAACATGATATCAAGGCTCAGGACTCCCCCTAACTCTCACTTTGCTGCAGGGTTTGGACACATTCGTTCTTCCTGTCTGAATGCATCTGTGGGAACACTGCCTTTCATTTGGCTCCCCCAGTTGCTGCAGCAGTGTGGACTCCTGGCCTCTGGATCAGAATGTACAGAACTGTAAAGAAGTTGTGCATGTGTGAGTTGAGTGTGGAGAGGCTACAGGTAAAACTGGGAGTGAGATTTATTCACTGCTTGAAGAGAAATTATTTTGCACTAGGTCCTGGTGTGTTTTGTTTCAGAGGAAAACAAAATGATGAGAGAGGATGCTTTTCCTTTTATTACTCCAGTGTTTAAATGTCTAGACCCTCCTGCCCCGCAAACACACACACCTCCCTCCTTTTCCTCCTACTTTTATTTCTTCTTGTGCTTGATTCATTTTAGAATTTGATAATGTCAGTGGCTGTTATTTATTCTCTGGCATACCCATTGCAGTTGGTTTATGGCACCGTGTTCCAAGGCCATTCACTTCTCAGAATGGAGCTGTGTTGTTTTGCCATTCATCACTCAAGTCTGAAAGACTATTGTAACCATTTGCTGATAAAGAACATGAATACACAGAAGAAGAAATAGCAGTAGACCGCCCCAAGAGTTGTGTCGCCTTGAAAAGGAACATGGGTTCATAGAGAAGTTCTTTATTTTTTTTTCATTCAAATTAATGAATTCTTTAAATTGCATGTCTAATTGTTCTCATTTTTTATAGCATAGTGCAGACAGGTTGTAAGATTTTAGACATTAATGCACATTGATTTCTTTTACAAGTTTGGAGATAATTGTTGATTCATAAAACCTGACAGGAACTCTGGGTAATTGTATGACTGTTCTGTGCATTTGTATTGCTTTGCCATTGGTCGTCATTAATGGATTCAATTTGAAATCTGAATGAGATATTAGTATATTCTTATGAATGTGCCTCACATAAATTTTAAATGAAGTGTTTGACTTTTTCATCCAAATCAAGTTGGCAAAAGAATTTTAATTATTTCATTGGCTGAGTTTATGAGATTCAGTGGGAGTTTAAGATTACTCAAACCAGAGTATATTAAGAAATAAATACAATTAAATGCTTACAAATGTGTGTGTCTTAAACAGGAACTGAACTGTAACACTTGTTTAATCTAGAAGCTTCCTCTTTTGTTTTGTCACACACAATTCTGTTAATACTCCTTAAAAACTAGCCTGGCCTTTTGGCAGTGACAGTGAGGCTGGTTTGGGTTTCCCATCAGGCTTTTTGTTAACCAAACATTTACATCTGGCTGTTGCCACTGACTATTTAATAGCCAGTGCTTCCTCCCCCTTTTCTTCCGCTGTCCCTCCTCCAGCCCCCCCCCCCTTCTCCCCTTCTCTCAGTGAATATCATAATGAACCCTCAGTGGAGATAGGTTCCCTGGGGCTATTCTAAACCTGTTCAAATACCAAGTTTGAAACTGGGATTGACTGAAGACTTGAAGACTAATGTATACTCCTGAGCATCTGAGCAGGATTGGCGAAGTATGACTGAACAGTCACAAGTTACAGCCCAGGGTCAGTGATACCACGGTGTGCTTGTAAAGCATCTCAGCTTTCCTTTTTCTCTTCTGAGAGGTAGCCACAAGCCAGATGAGAAGTCCGTTGTCTTTGGATGTTCTAGAATGTAATGGCTTGAGGCTTGCAAAGACTGGTATGTGGTTGTGAATTTTTGACAGGACAAGGATGTTTCACCCATGAATTCATGAACTCTCAAGTATGGTCACTTGCACAAAATATGCAAAGACAACACCAGTTGACGTTCTAACATGGATGAAGGAGAATTTCACAAGGCCCACCCCTAGATGAAGAGCTACAGGCAGTCAGTGGCTATTGAGGGGAGCCATTTCTCCCCAAGGACAAGACCCTAATCCTAAGTAAGGGCAACGTGAATTAGACACAGTAGGTATTTGTGTGTGTGTGTGTGTGTGTGTGTGTGTGTGTGTGTGTGTGTGTAAACACAAACAATTATAGAAGAGGTCTTGAATTTAAGAGTGAGCTTTTAGGAGGACAGGGGAAAGTTTGAACCAGGATAGGGAGAGGTGGAAATGTTATAGATAGTCATGTATGAAATACCCAAATGTTTTTAAAAAAATAAGGAGGAAGGACACTTCAGTGGCTAATATGGGGGTCAGTTTGAAGTGTTCCACCAAAGCCCCCTCCTAGCCTGACCTTTCCCTGTGTTTCCCTTTGGGACCACAAGTAGCTCAGATTAGTCTTATAGTTGGATGTTCACAGTATTGGTGGTTTATTTAGCAGATATTCCCAAAGAATTTATGTAAAAGAAGCTTTTAGTTATTTTATTTTATTTTTTATTTTTTATTTTTTTTGGTCTTTTCGAGACAGGGTCTCCCTGTAGCCCCAGCTGTCCTGGAACTCACTCTGTAGACCAGGCTGGCCCTTGACTCACAAAGATCCCCTGCCGTCGCCTCCAATGCTAGATAAGGAAAGGCGGTGCCACCACGCCCGGCTGCTTTTAAGTTTATTTTAAATAGACATTTTATATTTAGAATGTAGAGAAAGTAGAACAAAATCACCTCTGAGATAGACATGTAGTATTGATTTGCTCTTGGATTTCTTCCTAGCTTCTTTTGTGACTTCTCTTTACTCTGATACTCCTGGTCATTTGCATGTTCTACTCATCTAATACTTCTGTTTGTACTTAGAATCCATGTTGTTTCCAATTGTGATCACTTTTTGCTATCACATTTAAAGTTTTTTTTTTTCTTTTGAATTTATTTTTTAAAATTAAATCTCTTCTCTTGGTTAAGGAAAAAAAAGTATTTTCAGATGTTTTTGTTTTTATAAACAATGCTATGACAAACATCTTTGTATAAGTTTTCTTTTCTTTTTTTTTCAGAATTTCATTTTGATTTTTTTCTTTATTTTTTTTCTCTTTTTTTTTTTTTTTTTAAACAATAAGTAATAATTTATGAGCGACACAACATCGCATCAACTGTCAGTAAAACCAATTGTTTAAGCAGTTGTGTCCAAAACCGCACAACAGGCCCATGGTCCCAGCAATTAGAGGGGGGGGCTGTATGTTCAAGAGTTGATCAGATGTTGTCAGACTATATTGCTGTTTATTTCGTCATTCACCCCAATTGCAGCCCTTAATTCTATTATGCCCCCTCTTTTGCAGATTGTTCCCTAGGTTTAGAAAAGGGGCACAGGTGGACGAGAAGCAAAACATCTACTTCTCTGGAGCTGTTGTCTTGGTCTCTTGGTCAGTTCTGGCTGTTGTCTCTTTCATGGGCTGACAAGTTTGTCCAGGAATAACCTTTCGACCCTACTAATGAAGCACAAGAATTAAACAGTACTAATTGTTTATGGTAGTTACTTTGGTATAGACACAGATGTTTAGATGTATGTTAATCCTGAATTGCGTTTTATTCTGTAAAATATGACAGGGTCTTACTGTGGCTTAATAACATCTCCTAACACTAGAGAGTCAAAGCTTGTGGCATCAGCCATGGGTTATTCCTCCAAGGAGAGAGCTAAAGCCAATTAGATTTGGGATATACAGGCATGTGGCCTGCCACTCTCCCACAGTATTTCCAGGCAGGTTATGTGTAGCTGGTGTGATGACAGAGGAGTCTTCTTGACCCAGGGAGACCTATATTTGCTTTATTAGTTTAGTGGCCTTGGAAACACTCTCTGGTGTTCCAGAGACCAACTGTACACTTGCAATGTGGCCTCAATGCCTCTTTCCATGACTTACATCGGGTCTTTGACAGCAGGCCTTATCGTTTTCTCCTCTTGCAAGTATCCCCGTTTACAGGCAAAAAGACCTTAACCTTTTACCTTGTGAGGTGGGGCTGGATACCCGGGCCACACTCCTTGGTAGAATATTCATTGCTGATTCAGATGCTCTGTATTAATATCCTGTTTAATATATTTGCTTAAGTGCATAGCTTAAGGAGACTTTAGTATTTTTTTTTTTTTATAATGATATTTTTCACAGTTTCTTGTCTATTAGTCAATTAAAGAGGCAGTTACCGGTTTTATAAGAATTACCTCTATAACGATGGCGTGCTTTTACGTTGAGAACAAACCTCAACATATCGATCATATTTCTCCTTGTTCTTTCTATGGGGGGTGGTAGAAAGTCTCTGTATTAAACCTTTGTGGTACCTAGAAGGTAAGTTTCTTTAGATTCATTATAAATAGTTTTTACAGTTAGGATCCACAGAGTTTTATGTCTGTAGATTCTGAGGTTTTTTCTTCCTTTGTTAATGTTTAGACCTTTTCTGCTTGATTTCTTGGTACATCTACATAGAAAGCTGTATCTTTCTTTCTCACCATTAAGTTGGTGAAATTTTGACCTGTTGGAACATGCAAATCTTTTTGCCAAGTTAGTTTTAAGATTTGAATTGCAAGGTTTTTGAACAAAAAGGTTTTTTTTTTTTTCTTGCTCCTTTTTTATTTTATGTTTTTGTTTTTTTTTGGCCCCATGAGTCTCCAAAGGCAGTTTTATTCACATACTTAGGCCAGGAATCAGGTCGGATTTCATCAAATTCATCCATTGCTGTTTTGGGTGACTTATGTGTTAACTTGGGAAGCAAACTAATTTTTAAGTTAAATCATCCTACAAGTGAAAGAGAAATGCAACAAGGTGATACTGTACAACAGAAAAATTATAGAGCACATGTTGTATGTGCCAATCCCAAAGTTTTGTGTATACAGATTTTAATTAAAAAAGATGTGGACAATAACAATTTAATTTCCAATTAACTCAGTGAATTACGTTTTTATCAAACCTTTAAACCAATGTTGTTTAAACATATTTACTTTTGTTAAGCCCTAAAGCACCATGTAACCTGTATACAGAGTCTGGGCAAAATTGGATACTTGTTGAACTCACACAATAATATTATTAATGGAATATACACCGTGTCCCTCTCCCGCCCTCCCACCCTTCCCGATTCATCATTTCAGTCAGTTTTCTGATGCAGTCTTCTGTTGTTGTTCTTTAATATGCATCCCTCCACAGGAAATATTTATAACTGGGCTTATTGGCGCTAGCATCCACATATGAGGAGCATTAGTCGTTTGTTCCACTGGGACTGTGTTACTCACTCCATAATAACGTCTCTTAGCTCATCCATTACCTGCAAAGTTCTGTGATGTCATCTTCTTTACTGCTGCATAGAACTCATTGTGTACATGTACCACATTTCTCGACCACTCATCAGTTGAGGGGCATTGGGGTTGGTTCAGCTTTTTCTATTGTGAACAGAGCTGCAATAAATAAGCTGTGCATGTATTTCTGCAGTAAGACGAGCTTGTGAGTATAGCCCAGGAGTAGTATGACTGGTCAAATGGCAGGCTCATTTTGAGTCTTCTAAGGGTTCTCCACAACTGCTTTCCATAGGGCTGTACAAGTTTACATTCCGACCAGCAATGGATAGTGTTCCTCTTTCCCCACAACCGCTCGCAATTTGGTATCATTTGTTTTCTTGATTCCTGGCCAGTCTTATAGGAGGGGATGAGACCTTAAAGTGGGTCTAATTTGCATTTCCTCCCTAATTATTAGTGATGTTGAACATGTTGTAAGAAGTTTCTCAGCATCGCTATTTCCTCCTCTTCAAGTCTCTATTCAGTTCCTTTGCTCCGATCTTTTGAGTGAGTCATTTGGTTTTTCTTTCTTCTTTGTTTTTTGAGTATCTGTATACTCTGGAAATTAATGCCTTGTCATATGTATCCTGCAGTGAAGGTTTCCTTCCACGCTGTGGGTTTTCTTTCACTTCCGTTATTGTTTTCTTTTGATTAAGCAGAAGTTTTGGGTTTAATGAGGTCCTATTTTGTCAGTTGTGGATCTTCTTGTGTAGTTGCTGTCTGATATAGGAAGTATTTTCCTAGCCTATGTCTTGTGTCTGCGGCATTTTCTTCTGTCACTTCCAGAGTTTGGGGTTCACGTGAGGGCTTTGATCTATCTGGAATTGACTTTTGTACAGGGTGAGATAGTAGGGGTTAATTTCATTCTTTTTACAAGTGGTGATCCAGATTCGCCAACACCACTTGCTGGAGATGCTGTCTTACCTCCATTGTGTCCTCTTGTCCCCCTTGTCAAATAATGAGGTGGCTGAAATTAGTATGGGCTCAGGTTTGGGTCTTCATTGTGTTCCATGGGTCAACTGGTCTGTTTTTGTGCCAGTACCAAGGCTGTGTTTATGACTATAGTACTGTAACATAGTTTGAAGTATGGTAGAGCAATCCCCCGGTTTTGTTCGTTTTGTCCATGGTTGCTTTGGCTATTTGGGGTCTTTTGTTTTTTCCAAATGAAACTTGAGGATTTGTTCAAGGCCCTGTGAAGAAACTTGGGGATTTTGATGGGATTGCATTAAAATCTGTACACTAGTTTGGTGGGTAGGACGGACATTTTACTTATTTATTTTCCGCATCCATAAGCATGAGGTTTTGTCCATCTTCTTATGTCTTCCCTCATTTCCTTTTTCAGGGGTTTAAATGTTTTGTTGTATAGATACTGAGGTCTCCTTGTAGGCCTTGCTTCAGTTGCTTGTTGTTGGTGTAAAGAAAAGCTACTGATTTTTCTAGATTTTATTTTTGTATATGCCACGTTACCAAAGGCTCTTAATCGTTTCTAGAGGTTGTTCTGGTGAGTTCTTAGCATCCCGTAAGTAGACAATCAATATCATCAGCAAAAAGGGATAGCTTGACCTTCTCTTTTCCAATTAGAACTCCTTTAAATTTCCTTTTTCTTGCCTTATTGCCCTAGCAAGGGTTTTCACACTATAGTGAAAAGGATTGGTGCAGGAGGCAAGCCTTGCCGAGTTCTACCTTTAAAGGGAAATGCTTTTGTCAGGTTCCAATATTAGGTGATAATTGACTATGGTGTCCTGTATTTGGCTTTGATTATATTAAGGGATGATCCCTCCGAGTCCAATTTCCCTCTAGGACTTTAAGCATACATGGATCCTGGATTTTGTCAAAGGCTTTCTCCGCGTCAATTAGATATGTGTGGTTTTTGTCTTTCAGTCCCTTTATGTATTTGCTGAGTATTTATTGACTTTTTGTCTGTTGCACCCTCTCTGCCTCTGCTGGTCTACTCCAACTTGGTTGTGTGGCTGAGCTTGCTGTGGGATCTGTCTGCGCTTTGCCCGTATCCTGTTTTGCCGTTGCTTCTTTGTTCATTAATGAGATGTGTTTATAGTTCTCCTTTTTGTATCTTTCCCTGGTTTTTGGTAGTAGCGTGATGCTGGCTTCAGCGAGGAATCTTGGAGAACTCCCTCCATTGTCCCATACGTTTTGCTGCATTGTATTATAATTGTCATTCAATTCCAGGATGCTTTTATTTATTTCTGACCTTGACCCATTCACATTATGCAGGAGATGGTGTTGTTTAGTCTTCTTGTGTTCTTGTAGGTGTGTGGGTGTAGCCGGGTGTTGAGATTGAGGTTTATTTCACGGTGGTTGATAGAATGCATAGATGAGTCAGTCTTTTGTAATCTTTTGTTTTTTCCTGTGTCCCTAGTATACGGTCTATTTTGGAGAATGTTCCTCGAGGTGCTGAGTAGGAAGTGTATTCTCGGTGTTTGGGTGAAATATTCGATAATGTCTGTGAGGTCCTTTGGTAGATTGTATCATTTAGTACAGATGACTCTCTGTTTATCCACTGTCCTGTTGATCTGTCCGAGAGACTTAAATGGGGTATTGAAGTCTCCTCTATTAGTGTGCTGGATGGTTTAATCTGTGCCTTGAGATCCGGAAGAATTGTCTTTATAAAGACTTTATAAAGTTTGGTGCACTAGTGTTTGGTGTTTCTTTATGAATTGTGAGATCTTCAACGTCAATTGTTCCTTTAATAAAGATTGAATGGCCCTCTTTGTCCTCTTTGGATTTCCTTTTGTTTTGAAGGGCTGTTTTGGCTGATATTAGAATAGCCACACCCCTTTCTTTTTGGTACATTTGCTTGGAATACTTTCGTCCATCCCGTCACCTTAAGTTGGTGGCTATCCTGAATTGGAGATGGTTTTCTGGTAGACAGCATAAGAGAGGGTTTTTGTTTCCTAATCCCATGCTCCCAGTCTATGCCTTTGATTGGGGAAGTTTAGCCCATTAATATTTAAGGTTATAATTGAAAGATGGATGGTTCTTCCTTTCACTTTATTTTATCCATTTGGACTTCTAGCCTCTGATTCTCCTCCTACGGTTTAGTTTGGTTATGTTTTTATTAGTTGTCTTCTTTTCCTAGGTGTTTGAGATTGTCTCCCCTCTCTTCTGCCCTTTGAAATTTCTTCAAGTATTTTTCTGAAGAGTTGGTTTTCCAGACATGGTATTCTATCATCTTGTTTATGGCATGGAAGATTTTTTCTCTCGCCTTCAACTATATTTGACATTTTTGCTGGTTAAGTAGTCGGGGGTGGCATCCATAGTCCTTTAACACGGGGAATGCTTTGCTCCCTGTTCTTGCTTTCATGGTATTGGCGAGAAGTCAGTTGTAAATTCTGATGGGTTTCCCTTTGTATGTGATTGTTTTTCATTCTTTGGTTAGCCATTCAGACTTTGTCTTTGTTTTGGACGTCTAGCACTTTAACTACGATATGGCCTGGAGGGTTTCTTTTCTGATATTGTCCATTTGGGGTCCTATTTGCTTCTCGTATTTGTATGCGTTATGATCTTCTTCTGTTGCCGCTCTGCTCCATCCGCTTCATCTTGAGAGGCTCTCCGTCCGGCTCTTCCTATGCGCCGAGGTTTTTGCTGCCATCTTTTCCGGTGTCCCCACACACACTATTTTCCTGGTTGTTCCCCTTTTTGGTCATTTTTTCCTTTTTTCCTCCAGCTTATTTGAGCTTTTTCCTTGCTCTGTGTTATCTTACAAATCTGATATTCTTTGTTCTGGGCTTCCTGCTCTTCTATTTCTGCTGATGGCGTATTTCTTTCCTTGCATTCTTGATTTGGATGAGTATTCTATATATTCCTTTTTTATTATCTCGTTTTCTAAGAAGCACCAATGCATACATCAGATCATCAACACATCACAATCAAACAATCAAATACACCTGTGTCTTTCTCTTTCGTATTTCCATTCGTTTTGCCGCATTCTCCAATCTCTTACAGATGAGTGGGCTCTTCTGTTCAGTGGGTGGCTTCTTTTCCGGTTTCGTCACTTCCTTCCTTTTGCTTTGTGTTTTGCTTCCTCTAGTTTCTTTCTTATCTGCGATTAGTCACTACATCTGTTTCCTTTAGTTCTTTCTGACGTTTCTCATTGTATCCCATGATCGGGGTCCAGTTTTGCGTTTTTCCATTCTCATCAGTCTCGTATCTCTCGCGGACCTCCCTGCCTTCTTTATTTTATCTTCACATCTCTGCTGCGTATAATGTACTGCCATATCATTCGCTCATACCAGGCTCTGTTCCTTGGACGGAGACTCCAGGGCCTCCCGATTGATTGAGCTAATACAATCCGCCCAATCTCCAAGAGTGCCTCCCCAGTATGTAGAGTCGTGAGACTCTCGGTTCGGGCGTGAAAACTTAAATATCGCGGGTGCCTTTCCCATTTATCCGACTTCTGGGTCGATGTCCCTGTCATATGTGGGTTTCCCTTTTGTGGTTCAGAACACAGACCTATTCTTTTCCCTCTAGTATACGCGCCTGGTATTTGCTTAGCCTCGGTTCCGAGTTCTTTGTTTTTTTTTTATATGCCTTTTCCTCCTCGTATGACTGGATTAATCATGCCTTCTTCTTCGGTTGGCCGTCAGGCGCTTTCAAATATTTGTTATCCATTGCATCTGATTGATAGACCTAGTTATCTTCTCTTCCTGTTGTGAAGGTTCTCCAAAAGAAAGTCCACTTGGATTCTCACCAATTCCCGTTGGTGTGTGTGTGGGGGATATGCCTGACCTAGCCCGCAGGTACCTGCCTGAGTGACTTCCGGCCTCCTGCCTGCGCCTCAGGAGCCGGCCCACAGAAAGCTGCAGAGAGACCAGACCAAACCCAAACCCGACCCTCTGGTCTTGCTGCAAAGGCAAAGCGTGGTCCCGCCGAGTTGGGCACCCCTGCAGGAGGGCTCAGAATCACGACCCTCTTCCAGCAGCCCCAGAGACAGTCCACCCCAGAATGTACCTGCCTGAGTCTGTGTATAAATTTTCTTACACATTTATATGATAGTCCCAGAAATAAGGTTGAGATTACTAATACTGTGATTTATTTTAAATTCATGAGGGCATGTGTTTTATGCTAAGAGGAAAGTTTCAGAGACAGTCGGAAGAATGCCCATGTTCTGTTTACAGGATGTCACTGCTGATTGGCTCCACTGCTGAATCCTTTGTGTGAAGGTTTCCTCCCCTTTTCTCTTTCCTCCCATTTTTCTTTTACTGTTCACCCCCCCAAAAAAAGCCACAAAAAACTGGAACCATTGGAAAATAAGTGGCACACATCAAGTCCCTTTGTCTCCAAATATTGCAAAGTATATTTCCAAAGGCTAAAATTTTCTTATCACAGCATAGTCATTAGCTTCAGGTAGTTTATCATGCTTATACTATATTTCTCTAATTCTTTGTTCATACCTTATCTTGGTCACTTGAGTTAATAATGTCTTCTAGAATAAGCTCCAGTCTGGAATAGCACACTGAGCCTAGTTGTTAATCTCTTTAGTCTCCTTTAGAGGAGAACAGTTATTTGACACATCTTTTAAGATATGCCAGGCATGGTGGTCAAGGCCTTTAATCCCAGTACTTGGTAGGCAGAGGCAGGCAGATCTCTGTGAGTTCAAGGCTAGCCTGGTCTACAGAGCAAGCTCCAGGCCAACTGGGACTAAAGGGAGACCTTGTCTCAAAAACAATAACAACAACAATGACAAAATAACAACAAAAAGATATCAACATAAGCAATGCAGTCAGTTCTTTACCTCCCCTTTTTACAAAAGGTCATCATTTAGTTTTATTTGATATTTCCTTATGGTGAGATTTAATTTGTGTATTCCCAGTCAGAATAGTGATTGAGTTATTTATCTTTCTAGAAATATTATGCTGAGCAGTACTAGTGTCCTTGTGCCTTTTGTTGGGGTTGTTACTTGTATTTAGATGGTCAAGGCATATAACCAAGTATATTTACTATGTTTTGTCTCACAACAGATAAATCACCTGTGAAGAAACATGTGAAAGCCATACAAATATATCATTCCTTAAAAAAGATTTACCTTAGGGGGCTGGAGAGATGGCTCAGCAGTTAAGAACACTGTTGTTGCAGAGGATCCAGTTTTGATTCCCAGCACCCACATGGTGGCTAGCAACCATCCATAACTCTAGTTCTAGGGGATCTGATGCCTTCTTCTGAATGTGGTGGGCATTGCAAGACATGGGTGCACTTATATACATGCAGGCACAATACTCACACACATAAAATGTAAATATAATCTGAAAAAAATTCATTACCCTTGCACAATTCTACTGGATTCTTTTTTACCCTCCATTCAGTGTATGTCTTAGTACCTGAAAGGTAACAGAGTCAATCCTTTATTATTGCAGCTGGTCTTAGTATTTTGGATAGTGGAAAAGAGGAACTGTTTGGCTCACAGATGAGACGGGGCCAGGTACTTCATGACTAACCCTATCTCTGTGTGTTGATGATTAGGTTCCTTGATTCCATATGCTGTTGCTCCCTAGTTTTGTTATTATTATTGTTTTGTTTTTCTTCCGTACTTGGCTTTTATTATTTTTATTCTAATTTAAGTTTGCAAACATCTGTGAGTGGTAGGTTCATCAAGTGCATGCACTTTTTTGGAGTTATGGCCTTGATTGCAACTTTATTTAATAGTAAGGCATAGAATATAGTTAATGTAAAAGGCCAAAATGTACCCCAGCTCTACATGGCATGTAATGGTTCATCCTACTTTGGATTATAGTGAGATCTGTAAGTTTTCTTTGTTGGTATTTGAAGTCTGTGGCCTCTGCTCCCATCCTATGCTTTTGTCTACTGCTGGTTAAGAATTGCAGCTGGGGCCTGAGGAATGACTGGCCCACAAAAGTTAATCCTGAATGATTTAATGGCCTGCCAAACAGCTTACCACTAACATGTGTTCCAGGACAGATCTGGATTTGCAGAATTAAGGGCAGTAACAAACTTCTCAATTGCTTCTTTCATTCCAGCAGGTAATTTTTTTAGTAGTAACCATGAGTCTTAGTAACTGAGTGTGCCCATTTTTATTCTCTTCTTTAACAGGAAATCACAGCACAGAGACAGAAATAAAGAGGTTTTCATACTGCATGCAGTAATGTAGAATTAGTGCTTGGACTGCCGGGCAGCTTTGCTTGTTATTTTGGTACTGGGTTGTTGTGTCTCTTACAAAGCAATCAGGCATGTGATATTGTCATTCATTACATCTGTTTCATGTTTAGGTGTTGTGGGTGTGGCTGTTGAAGGAAGTTTGAGTCTCGTAGCTTTTATTCCCTGTGCAACAAAAGCTTAGAACCCGTTAAAGGGATACTAAAATAAAGTTGTAGAATACAAGCAGTAATTGGCCATGCAAATAAAAACTTTGATTTGTTGGGAAAAAAAAGCAATCAGGCATGCATATGAGGGAGGGAGGCCTTCTTGGTTCACTGATTAGAAGGTCTGGGTCATCTATCTAGATGTAAAATTAAGGCTTGCATTTGGGAGTTTTCTGGATGGTTGGGAATCTTTGATTTTTATATATAACCAAGGTGTTTATTTTTCCTTACTCTTTCACATTTTCCTATCCATAAGCAATTACAAATTGGCCAGCTTCATATTAAATGAACCTTGGATATATTCCAAGACAAGCATGAAATAAAAACCATAGTTTTTGGGTGCATATGTAGTAGAATAATGGAGATGGTCCATAGAACTACTCCCTCAGGAGGCCATGTTAATGACTGCCTGGTATACTTTTTTACTGCCTTTTTCAGCTGTGAGAGATATTAAGGTGGAGACCTGAATTAAGAAGACTTACACATAAGAAAGGCTCTGAGATGCCTTCAGTATTTGATTCCGGAGCAGCAAATCCTGTTTCCACAATTTGATAATTTTAGCATACCTTGTTGTGATCCTCTTTTCCCGACCTGCATTTAATGTGGCATTTGCTTCTCTCTTGTTCTTTTGTTTATTTATTTATTTTAGTTGAAAATCTATACATTCTTTTAAAAGCATATTTAAGGAAATGAATCTGTGCTATTTAGTGAGGTGGTCAAAATGAAAATGAGTATGAACGTATGTTTTCTGTGAGGGTTCTCAGCAGTAACGGGGCCTCTTTAAGCTCTACTGTACAGGGCAGTAAGCGATCCATCAAAGGCAGAGTCTTGGATTTGGGTCTTCTATTTAGATTACGAATGTTAAGAAAGATGGATGGTAAATGTCTTTTAACTGCATTGTTCCCTAAACATGAAATGAAATCTAAAGGCTCTCAAAGAAGGTTTCAATTACACTAGCAAATCACTTGAACAAGGATTGGGAAAGGGGAGGTCATGGGCCAATGGAATGCTAGTTGTGGATTTATATTGTTTCAAATAAAAACATTATTTCCATTAACCCGTTTCCACTAGCACCTCCACCAGTTATTTTCAGATGTATGTTTGTAGGTGCTAGTCGTACTTGATACAAATCCCTTATCACCAGTGTGAATTGCACAGCCTTTCCATGACTGTATTTTTTGTCCTGTCCAGTACTCAGTCTGGGGTTGCATTTGGCTAATCCTCTGGGGACACACTGGTATCCCAGTATTCTCTAGACTTGAATTTAAAATGTAGCAGTAAGCTATCCAGTTGTAAAGGACCATTTTGAAATGATTTAATTAACAACAGGATAAATGGATTCTGTGTTGTGGTTGTCTGTGATAACAGCTAATCGACTGCCAAATCACACTGTGTACTTGAGTTTCAGGAGAAAAAAAAAATCCAGGTTTAAGGGCAACTCTCAATGTATTTGCCCTTAACTGTCAAAGTGGGTTGTAGTGTGGTTTTGCTCTTTCCTGACAAACAGAAAAGAGTTGGTAAGCAGAGGATGAAACCTCCTTGTAATGAGCCAACGATAGTGTGCACTCAGGGCAGGCACTTGAAAAGAGCACCATTAATTTGAATAAAACAGGAGAAGGTAGGTACTTTGTACATCCATAAAGCACTGAAGGGGATAAATCCAATTATCTGTTCAATATTTAATGGCCATAAAGTTAAAAATTTTAAAGGCAGTACCTTGGAGACTGCTTAGTCAATTCTGTCCATATTATTTTTGACATTCAAAAGTCAAGGTAGAATAGCCATATCGACGGCTGTGCTTACCATGCTGGTCTGCTAGTTTAGTGGCAATGGCCCTGGGGTTTGTATTTCTACACTGATGAAGATCTGTTGCAGGGCTTGTGGGTATTGTCTTTCACATTTAGGGAAATCTGGGGTTTATTGGGCTCTTAGCATTGCCTCTTTCTGTCAGTCCCTTGCTGTTGATTCTTGGTATAAACTGTAAGTAAAGACAGTTGACAAATAAGTAAAAGCAGAAGATTCTCTTGAGTGTAAAAGGCCCCTGTATAGACTTAACTATTAAAGAAAGCAGGATTTCTTTAAGATTTCAAAAATTCCTGTTGGAGAAGCCCTTAGAAACTCTGTTAAACCCAACCCTGTTTTTTTTTTTTAATTTATTTTTATTTATTTTTGTTTTTATTTTATTTTCGTATGTGTATGAATGTACTGTCTGTATGTAGGTTTGTGCACCCGTGTTGTGCAATGCCGCGGAGGGTGTCAGATTCCCCTGGAACTGGAGTTCTCCTGGAATTGGAGTTACAGACGGTTCTCAGCCGCCATGTGGGTGCTGGGGATCGAACCCGGGTCCTCTGCAAGAGCAGTCGGTGCTCTTAACCGCTAGGCTATCTCTCCAGCCCCAAACCCAACTCTGTTTTTACAGATGTTTTGTATACCATGCATGTTTCCTAAGCATGCCGGGGGATAAGAAGCTAATGCCTGGTTCCTCTAGGTCTGCGTGTTCTCCAGGCTTGGCCCTTGCTGCAGGTGGGCTTTGCTGAAATAAACTTCTAAGGAAATCAATGTAATAGGATAGTTGGAATTAATGTCAGTGTAACAGAGTGGTCTTGGGATATGGTCTGGAAGCTATATTCTTTCGGCCTATTAGCTGACACAGGAATCTAATTAGCCGATATAGGAATCTAATTAGCCGTCCATGTGTGGTCCCAACTATGGAAGTGTACCCCACTGTATTTCAGAGAAAGTCACTGCACCCTCCCTTTCTTAATTCCATTTTGTGTATTTTCTTTTTGGATTGAACTCTCTCCCTTTGAACCTCTCTGCTATTTGCTTCTTGGGCACTGTGTCCTTTCCATAGCGGCCCCCCCCCCCAGTTCTTTAAAAACTCACGTGATACAGGTGTACTGCTAAAATGTTTTGAGGGAATCACGCAGGAAGACCACTCAAAAGGAGATTAAAGAAGCAGAAGTTAGTATATTGCATGAATATGAAATGTGCAAGGCCTTCTGTTTTGTTTTAAGATGCATCCGACTTTGAAGAAGGACCTGCCTCTTATGAGTCCCTTTAAGGCCTCTGTGGTTTTCCTGGGAAATACATACAAAGTCTTTTTCTTTTCTGTTTTGCTACCCATTTCCCTTGAAAGGGAGAGTTACTTTGCTTTGCTCTATTTTCAAATGCAAATTCAGCTTATTCCTGTCACATGTAAGGTCTCTCAGGATGACACTCTCCGAAATTTAAAACCATTTAGCTGTCCTGGGTCTAAGAGTTTTAAGTAGATTGTTCCATGTCTTGCTCCAAAGAGTTTTGAGTGATTTGGCTGTTAAACCAGTAGAAATCTTTGTTTTCTTAGTTTCTGGTAAAAACAATAAATGTGCCGGGCGTGGTGGCTCCTTTAATCCTAGCACTCAGGAGGTAGAGGCAGGAGGATCTTTGTGAATTCAAGGCCATCCTGGTCTACAGAGTGAGTTCCAGGACAGCTGGAGCTACAGGGAGACCCTGTCTCAAAAGACCAAAAATAAATAAATAAACAAATAAATAAATGTGAGAAAAATAATGATTTTTTGATAATTAAAAGATTTAACATACAAATCCATAACATGCTACTGTACAAGGACTCCAAATCAGCTTATGTTACAACTCAGCAGGATAATTGTTAAACTCATTTGTTTTTAAAAAGCTCTCATATGTGATACATGCTAAAAGAGCCAAGGAGAGAAGGACTTAGTACCATGCTTCATGACTATGCCATATAATTTCAGAACTCTGACTTGAGATCTCTTATTTGCTTACTCTTGATCCTCCACAGTGCTTAAGATGGTAAGCTTTATGAGGACAGAGATCCCTTATGCATTTGGTGTTTTTAGAACATAGTGTTTCTTGGGTGATTGCCCCTTCTGTCTTTCTGTTGTGAGTGTTACATACATAAGATTTCTCTTTAAGTTGATTTATTATTTTACCCAATCTCATCTAAATCAATGTTGGCTGTGAAATTACAGATTTGTTGGGCTGTATCTTTTAATACATATTTAAATTAAAATCTCAATTATTAAAATTTATGAAGCTTATTTATGTGCCACTTAAAATCCTTGCATGTATCACACTTAAGAAACACTGTCCTATCATGGTGTTTCGCGTTTTCAAGTTTGACGAATATTCGCTTGATTGTGGGAGGAGTAGGGGCACGATTCATTTATACTCTGTGTGTCAAGTCCCATTTTTTAAAACTTACATGTTTCTTCTTTAATGTATATAACATCCCAGTGAAGAAGATGACCCTCATTTGAATATATGAAAATAGAGGTGCAAAATTAAAAAAAATTGAGGTGCAAGATAGCTGTGGTGGCTCATGCATATAATACTGGCACCAGGGAAGCTGAGTCAGGAAGATTATCCGAAGTTCGAGGCCAGTCTGAGCTGCATAGTTAATTTGAGGCCAGCTTGGAGTATAGAATAATACAACCCTGTCTCAAAAATAAGAACAACAAGAAGGAAAAACAGAAAGAAAAACAGAAGTATAGAATAGTTAAATGGGTCAAATAAATAGCTTTGTGAAAATTAGAGCCAAGGTATGAGCCTCCGTCCATCTAAGCTCAGTCTGTGCTGTCTGGTAAAATATGCTGACTTCCAATAATGAATGAACGAACGAATGAATGAATGAATGAACTGTGTACATCCTTATATCGGGCTGATTTTTTCTTGTTGGTTCTCTGAGATTGAGGGAGTGCAATTGCAAGTGGTATTTATAGTTTGTGATTTTGACTCTGAAATTGCATTTTGTACAGTCCCGAAAGTCGTTGCTACCTTCTTTGTAAGGCTTGTAAAAAAGGGAGACTAATAGCGCTTCTTCATGTTTGATTTTTTTTTTTTAAGTATCATGAGAGCTTAGAACAAACATTAAGCTTTCCTGTCTGTCTCCACCCCCTCTCCCGTACGTGTGTTCATGTGTATGTGAGTGTTAGGCCTGTGTGCTGTATGTGTACATGTGTATGTGAGTGTTAGGCCTGTGTGCTGTATGTGTACATGTGTATGTGGATGCTTGCTCCCATGAGGGAATAGAGGCCAGAGGCTGGTGCTGGGTGTCCATCTGCTTCTTTGCTGTATTGTCTTGAACTCTTGTCTCTCACTGAACCTGAAGCTAGGCTGGCAGCCAACAAGCCCCAATGATCCTCCCGTCCCTCCACAGGTCTGGGGCTTCAGGCACACAGGCTACACCCAACTTCTGTCTGCGCGTAGAGGAGGTAGAGGAGATTCAAATTCAGGTTCTCCTGCTTGCATAGCAAGCTCTCTCATGCAGGTATTTCTTGAAGGTTATATGATCACTGCCTTTACGCTAAAAGGATTCATGGAGCCTCTCTACAGATGTTTATTACCTCTAATATAGATTCTCAGTATCACCTTTTAACACCCCTCCCGAATACATACACACAAATGAGGCCAGAAGCAACCATAATTTCTTTTGTGTGTTTGTTGTTTTTGAGACGGGCTCATCATGTATATAAAGCTGGCCTTGAATTTATAGAGATCACCTGGCATTGGTTCTTGAGTGCTAGGATTAAAGGCATGCACCACCACATTCAGTCACCATAGTCTTTTAAGACTAGTTTCTTAGTTTGGTGGTTGTTGTTGTTTTGTTTGTTTGTTTGTTTTCTCTTTAAGATAGTCTCTTGTATAGCCCAGGCTGGCTTTGACCTCTGTAGTCACCATGGTTGACCTTGAACTTCTGATCCACCTGCCTACATCTCCCAAGTGCTAGGAATACAGGTGTGTGCCACCATATGTGGCTTTGAAGTTACCAAGGGACCTAATATTGCCTTGTTCAATTTATTGATTATGGTGGTAGAAATGAAAATTTTAAAAAATATTGTTTATCTTTGAATAAGTTTAGACAACATCTCTGCTTTTAAAATCGTTGTGTTTCCATTTCAGATAATGATTAGGCTTTTGTTTTCACACAGCTTGTTGGCATACCTTGAGATCGTTTAATGGGCTCACTTGTACTGATGCAACATTTTGAGGATTCCACACAGTAGCACTTTTTTTTTTTTTGGTCTTTTCGAGACAGGTCTCCATGTAGCCCCAGCTAGCCTGGAATTCCCTCTGTAGACCAGGCTGGCCTTGAACTCACAAAGAACCGCCTGCCTCTGCCTCCCAAGTGCTAGGATTAAAGGCGTGTGCCAAGCAGCACTTTTAAGTGAATAATCAGGACTGGCATAAGAGGGATGTGAATTTCTTGAGTTGAGCATTGGAACTCCTGAAAGCTTGGGTTTGTGTTAACTAGCTTTTAGCTACAAGTGACCATTTTAACTTCCTTTTCCCCCCCAGAGAATATTCTTTTTTTTCCTATCTGACTTAATTGCCAAATTTACTCGATTTATTCCAAATTATGGGATATGAGAGGCTAGAGAAACTGCACACCTGCCTTTTTGCAGCAGGGCCTGGCAGCTTTGGTTTTGAACAGGGAGTTGCTGAGTCTCAGAAAGCACTGCTGGAACTAGAGCATCCTCAGAGGTGATTTCCGGGAGGCCCTTCTCAGTCCAGTGCCCTCGTCCTGTATCTGTTGATTTTGTTATATAGTCTAGACTACAGGGGGAAGAAGGGGATACATTTTTTTATTATTCTCTCATAAAATTAATTGGTGCCTCAAATAAATATTAAAGATACTATGTTTCATAACATACCAAGATCCTTGATGTAGTTTCACTGTGTGTTTATGTCAATAAACTCATAAAATCTGGAGAATGAAATGAACCATAATCTCATTTTAAGTCTCAAAAGGTGCAGTTGATTAGAGGTGGTGACCACATAGTTTTCGAATGCTGTTAACAAGTAAATAATCCGGAGTCCCCACAGTTTTGGTAATTTCAAGACACTCAGTTGCTGTCCCTTCCCTACTTGAGGCAGGGAATTCAGCTGTATTGGAGCCAAAAATCTAGTGGAGTATTTTGTCAGAGAATATTTTGAGAGTCTGTATGTTGCCTGTTGTATCCCCCATTCCCCCCCCAAATATATGAAATATTGGTTATCACTGGAAAACCCAGGCTAGTTTTATTGCACTTAGATATAATACTATGGTCCACATGTGGCACTGGGTTTCTCTTTTCAATATGCTGTTTTCCTCAATTTAACATTTCTATAAGGAGTATGAATTTTCTTTTTTAAATGTCTTCAGTATTATGTATCTTCAGTTTTATTATCCTAATTTCAGTAGACTGGCACAGCCAGATAGGCTTAACAGCCCTAACCTGATTCAGCATTCATTTCTTGTGCTAAATCAAATAAGACCTGGTTAATAAGAGACACGTCTTGTGCAGCCATTCTTCAATTTAATTAGAATATTGTACACTGCATCGCACTTACATGTGTATACGAGAGACAGAACTTTACCATCAATTTGGAAGTCCTCACTCTGTAGCCTCCAGCTAAAGATATTTATCATTTATTGTGAAATCTCTTCTTTGTAGAGAGTCTTTAAATTATTAAGTATCAGGATTGCTTGAAGAAATGGAGATGGAGCTAGCTCACTGATGGGCCATCAAATGTTAAGAAATTAGGTGTCATTTCACTTACTGGAAAGTTTGGCACATTTTTTCCATAAAGGGTAAAATGGTAAATATGTTAGGCTTTGTGGCCCATACGGTCTCTTTCACAGCTCTTCAGCTCTGCTGTTGTGGTGTGAAAGCTGTTGTAGACAATATGTAAATGAATGAACATGGCTGTGTTCCAATAAAACTTTATTTATAGACACTCTGGGGTGAGATTTGAATGGCATAAAATTTTCACATGTTGTGATATATTATTATTAAAACTATTTTCTCAATGGTTTAGAAATTTGAAACTATTTTTGGCTTAAGGACTATCCAATAATAGATAATTTGTTGGATTTGTACTGTGAGTCTTGGTTTGACCCCCTATTTTATAGAGTTCCATTTTCTTACTGTGCTATAATGTTTATGCTAATGTAATAAAACCTATGTTTATGTTAGTTACTTATATTTCTTGAATAACTGCTCTTTCTTGTTCAGATCCTCACAATGCAAGAAGTGCAGGTGGAATTATTTCTTTTTTGTAAGTCTATTATCTGCCCATCTCTGCTTGATGTGGCAGAGGAGAGCCTAAAGTTGTCTCCATTGAAAGTACTCTCTAATCTCAGTGGTAGTTGCTGTTTACTTCTCATGGTGCAACAAGGCAGCAGAAGGTACTTACCTCATTTTTACATTCTGAGAGATGATTAGTCCCTGGGATGTGGTCCATTTTCTGGAGTGACTCTCCCTGAAGGATCAATAACAATAATGAAGTACATTAATTGATCACTGGTTTCTTTTTCAGGTGTTGTTGGCCCTGAAAATTTGGTGCACAGATTTGCCATCAGTGTTTGTATTGAGGCCTCTAGTGTGAGGTCAGCTTCATGATCACACCTAACCACCTAACATGTGTTGGCTGACGTTGAGCTTGTGCTTCAGAAACACACTACCAGGGATACTTACCTCAAATATTTAAGATAATGATTAATCATTCATACTTAAGGTTGGCAGTGTCTTTTTGACAGAGTGTTCATCAAGGACTAAATTACTCAGATCTAGATTTTGAGAAATTAATTTGTAGTGAAAGTTCAATTTGTTAGTGGGAACAATCTGACATAATGAAGTTTCTCTCTTTGTCATGTAGGCTTGTCATTGGCTACTTTTGCAGCAGTGGACATCATAGAATACTTTTTAGATTTATTTAAAAATTATGCGAATGCTGGCTGATGTTGATCTCTTGAGTAATAGAGCTCAAGGGTGGATTGAGGTGTGCAAATTATTGTGACTGCCCATTCTGAATGACAGCTGTTCAGCTATGGTAACTATAATCAGTTTATTTCTTAAATCATATATTAATTAAATCAGCAGTTTGATTGCTGCCAAATTTTTAACTTTAGCTCAGCTCTGGTCAGATGGTACTGAGTCTTCTTGCATTTTTAGAACTTGGTTTTTTTTTATCATTGTAGAAGCAAAAGCAACACAAAAATGAATATTTGTTTAATCCCTGGATTTCTTTTATTCACTTATCAGTTGTTCCATAGATTCTTCCTATGAGAACCAAACTTCTCAGAAGACTTTCTCTGGTTTTCTTCTTCCCACCTTGTTTGCAGATGGCTTGGAAACAGTTCAAAGTATTGAAGAGCTTTCTTTGTGGTGCAGGGTTTTCGGTGGTACACAAAAGTTCTATAGGTCAGCTTGAAATCATAATGCTTGCAAGGAAAAAAATTAAAATTGACTTCAAAGGACAACTCTGACACGGTCAATTAATAATTGAAACAGTTTTTTAATGAGCTATGCAATTACCTGTGTGTCCCTGGAGATGATGGTTTATGGTATTATTCCCGTGCCCTTTCTTTAGTCATGGCACATGACATTTGTAATTTAAAGCCGGCTAGACATTAAAGTGACAGAACTTTCATTAACCTTGTCTAAAGTTTGCTGATGACAAATGACTTATAAAACATGCTGTTGTCAAAATACACCACATACCTTAAAAGTCCTATGGGCTGGGAGGACTGTGGAGACTCACGTGTCTCAGGAATCTCCTGCGTCAGGGTTCCCAGCATCTGCACTGACTCAGCCTGACTTGCCCAAGATTTCATGGCTGTCTGGTTCTCCCATGGGTCCTGTGCCATGTGACTTGGTTTTTAACTGGTGGTTTATGACTGCTGAATAACTTCCTCTAAATTTACCTTGGCATATAAACTTTCACGTTTAGATGCATGTGTTTTCAAAACTTGAAATTACAGCAATTGTGATATGATTTTAGCTTTTCTTGTATCCTACTCTTTTTTTTTTTTTTTTCTTTTCGAGACAGGGTCTCCCTGCTGTAGCCCCAGCTGTCCTGGAACTCACTCTGTAGACCAGGCTGGCCTTGAACTCACAAAGATCCGCCTGCCTCTGCCTCCCAAGTGCTAGGATTAAATGCATGCACTACCATGCTTGGCTATCCTACTCTTTAAAATGTTAACCACCCAGTTGTGCTATGTATGGCAATATGCTTCTTTATTTTTTTCTCTCTCCTTTTTGAAATTCTCATGGTTTTTGGGAGAACATTCAGGAATATCCTATATTTTTGTGATATTCCTCATATTTCTTTTAAAGGAATATTTTTGAAAGTTATCAAGGAAAATTTTGTAATTATAATTATGTAATAATATTCAAAGAATATGTCTTTCTACCAAGCACTCATTTAGGAGTTCTAACTTATTATATCCTAATTTTAGCAAGTTACTAGTATGAAAACAAAGTCACAAAATATTCTTATGTTAAATTTTTAAATTTTTAAAAAATTTTTACTTATTTTTTTATTTGTATGAATGTACTGTTTGCATGTGGGTCTGTGCACCCGTGTCGTGCAATGCCACAGAGGTCAGAAGAGGATGTCGGATTCTCCTGGAATTGGAGTTAAAGATGGTTTTCAGCCGCCATGTGGGTGCTGGGGATCGAACTTGGGTCCTCTGCAAGATCAGTCGGTGCTCTTAACTGCTAGGCCATCTCTCCAGCCCCCTTATATGTTAAATTTTTATTAACTTTATTAAATGTATTAATTGATGGGACAGTGATTTCATCTTTTTTTTTGAGATGGGGTCTCTCTGTAGCCCCAGCTGGCCTGGAACTTACTTTGTAGACCAGGCTGGCCTTGAACTCACAAAGATCTACCTGCCTCTGGCTCCTGAGTGCTGGGATTAAAGGCATGTGCCACCATGCCCAGCAACCATACATCAATAGTATAAGTAGACCGGCTAGTACATTAGCAGATATGAGCTTAATGCTGTAAACAAAAGTAAAAAAATAAGCCTGGGCTTGGCAAGGTAGCACATGCCTTGAATTCCAGCACTCAGAGGCAGAGAGGAGAGAGGCAGGGAGGCAGGGGCACATGGGGGCGCACAGGGCTCACGGGGCTCACGGATCCCTGTGAGTTCAAGGCAGCCTGGTCTACATAGCAAGTTCCAGGCCAGCCAAGGTGACATAGTGAGTCCCTGTCTCAAAATTTCAAAATTAAGGGGGGGGGGTGGTGAGTACAGGGGAGGGGAGAGGATATTAAGAGAGTAGTTAATAACATTTATAGCCATTTGTTAACCCAACTAGCACGTGATAGGTACTTCATAAATATTTACTATCATTTTTACTATTAGCTCAGTCTCTATACTTAATATATCCAGTTTCTGTGCTAGGACTGTTTCCAAATTAGTTCCTATAAGACTAAAGACTGTAACCTTCATAACAAATTGTTTTTTCTTTGCTCAAAGTCCATAAATTTCTCATGTGAATATTATACATTATAAAATGTCAGATATTCCCATCTTGTTGGATAAATTCCCATGTTCATACTGCTGAGTAGTAGTCCAGGTTTCTATATACTCAGTGAACTATTTTTTGTTGAAGTAACCCCAGCAAGCACACAGTATATAAATACAGTAGTTAAAGCACAACAAAGTAAATACATAAGTAACCACTGATCACAAGAAGTAGAAATATGCCAGCATCCCAGAATTCTCCCTTGTGAATTTCTGCTCTCCCTTCCTTCCCATGATAACCAGACTTAAACTGTAATGCTAGAGTTGTGTATTTTTGTTTGGTTTTGCTTTTGATATTTTAAAATTTCTTTGGGGCTGGAGAGATGGCCTAGCGATTAAGAGCTCTGACTGCTCTTGCAGAGGACCCAGGTTTGATCCCCAGCACCCACATGGCAGCTGAGAACCGTCTGTAACTCCAATTCCAGGAGAACTCCAGTTCGGGGGAATCTGACACCCTCTTCTGACCTCCGCGGCATTGCACGACACGGGTGTGCAAACCTACATGCAGACAGTACATTCGTATACATACAAAAATAAAATAAATAAAAAAATTAAAAAATAAAATAAAATGTCTTCTTGTGGAAAACGTCAAACACAGGAAAGCAGAAGGAACAGGATATTGAACCCTCATGCTCTTGTCACTCAGCTTCAAACCTTACTAACTCATGGTCATTATTCTTTCATCTTTGATAATACTGCCCAGTCCCTCACCATACACCATTTTAAATGAAATTGTAGACATTATATCTCTCATCCATAGGATTTCAGTATCTATCTCTAAAAGACAAAGTCTCTCCATAGAAGATAGCCACCGTTGTATTTTCATACCTAAACAAACACCAGTTTCCCTCTATAGCAACAATATCTATTTGATTAGTATCCAGGTTTTCTAGTTATCCTAATATTATTGTTATTGTTAAATTATTATTATTATTTTGATCTTTTTGAGACAACGTCTCTTTGTAGCCCCAGCTGGCCTGGAACTCCCTATGTAGACTAGGCTAGGCTGGAACTCAAGAGATCCACCTCCCTCTGCCTCCCAAGTGCTGGGATTAAAGGCATACACCCCCATGCCCAGCCCTAATATTATTATTTTAAATATTTTAATTTGTTTGAATCAAGAGCCAAATAAAGTCCATGAATTTTTATTGATTCTTTGGGAACTTTATAATATATTTTGATTATATCTCCTCTTTCTCCCATCTCTCCCAGATCTATGCCCACCTCTCTAAGTATGAATTTTAGTGACTGGTAAGAATGTTAAGTTTCTGGGGCTGGAGAGATGGCCTAGCAACCGGTTAACAGTGCCGACTGCTCTTGCAGAGGACCGGGGTTCGATCCCCAGCACCCAAATGGTGGCTGAGAACTGTCTTTAACTCCAGTTCCAGGGGAATCTGATACCCTCTTCTGACCTCTGTGGCATTGCACGACATGGGTGCACCAACCTACATGCATTCATATGCATACCAAAAAAAAAAAAGAATGTTAAGTTTCTTCTAACTTGCTTCCCCTCCAGCTCCTTTTCCCATGAAATTTATTTGTTCAAGAAACTGGATGGCTTGTCCCTCAGAATTTCACATAATTTGATTTTGTATCCTCATAAGTTGTTTAGCATAGTTCTTTAAATCTTGATTTCATGTAAATCAAAAGTGTATCAGATTTCTGCTTAATCTTATTTCAGTTTGGGGAATATGAAAGCATGTGAAGGGTAAGAATATTCCCCAGGCAGCAAACTACTGAATGTATGGTGTTGGTGATGTCTAGGAATGCATTGCTTAGATTTTCATCACTTGAGTAGGGGCCGAACCTGGTGTTAATCTTACTATGGTATATTTATAAAGAGAATTATCCCTATTTGACTTAAGATGTAGTTCATATTCAAAAGGCAACATAAGTGATTCTTCACCTTTAGTGACTGATTTTCTGAAGGATTATTTGTTTCCCCAGCACCTTTCAGAGGTATTCATAGAGGGCCTGTCTCCTTTTGTTTTAGTATGTGTTCTTTCCTGTGGTAGCCACTAGAGATTGGTCCCAGCATCTTTCATGGACACAAAATCCACAGGTGCTTAAGTCCCTGATATTATAAGACATAATAGTGTTTACTTATAGCCCCTTCTAGGCTTCCCATACACTTTAAGCCATTGTAATATGCAGTAGAATGTAAGTGCTTTGTAAATAGTTATGTTGTATTATTTATGGAATAATAATGAGGGAAAAAAGTCTGTACATATTGGATGCACATGCATTTTTCTGCCAAACATTTTTCAACCTGTGGGTGGTTATACCCATGGATATCAAAGGCTCCTGTATTCTGAATTCAGGTTTTTTTGTTTTTTTTTTTTTTTTGGTTTGTTTTTTGTTTTTAAGAGAATTCTGTTGTGAATCTTAGTCTCTTTTTTAAATTTTTATTTATTCTTGTATGTGTATAAATGTACTGTCTGCATGTAGGTTTGTGCACCCATGTTGTGCAATGCTGTGGAGGTCAGAGAGGGCATTGGATTCCCTGTAACTGGAGTTAAAGACGGTTCTCAGCTGCCATGTGGGTGATGGGGAGCGAACCTGGGTCCTCTGCGAGAGCAGTCGATGCTCTTAACCGCTAGGCCATCTCTCCAGCCCTGAATTCAGTTTTCAACATTTTTATGTTTCCATCCATTGAAATTGTTATCCTTATTGTTCCTTTGATTCTCCTAATTTTGGACAGTGGAAGCCTCTTCACATATCTGAGACATAACTTCATTAAACTAACTGCAGAACTGTTGCTTACATCCTTTTCAGACATGTCTGTCTTATGAAGTGTTTTGTTTTGTCTTTGTGCTTTAGGTTTGGAATCAGCTTTTTCCTGGAGGGCCTCATTCCTTTCATTAGACGTGTTATTTTGAATCCATAATCTGCTCAGGGGATATCCATTGCTGTTGGGTGGGTTTCTGTTTGTATATCATGTTAATATGCTGAGGTAGGAAATGCACTGTTGTTGACTTGAAGGTTAAATACAAAGGACTTTATCCTGACTCCTCCAAAAAAATTCAAGACCACATGATTTTTACCTAAAGACATGATTTTTTTTCTTTGTTTTTTTTCCTTTTGGTCTTTTTGAGACAGGGTCTCCTTTTAGTCCCAGCTGGCCTGGAGCTGTATATGTAGACCAGGCTGGCCTTGAACTGCCTCCTGAGTGCTGGGATTAAAGGTGTGTGCTACCACTCCCGGCAAAGTCATGATTTTTACTTAAAGTATTTTCATTTGTTCATACAAAAATCCTGGCCCTAGCCAGGTGTGGTGGCGTACGCCTTTAATCCTAGCACTTGGGAGGCAGAGGCAGGCAGATCTTTGTGAGTTCAAGGCCAGCCTGTTCTACAGAGTGAGTTCCAGGACAGCTGGGACTACTGGGAGACCCTGTCTTGAAAAAAAACAAAACCAAACAAACAAATAAAAAAAACACAAAAATCCTGGTCCCAACATTGGAGTTGCTTAAGCACACTGATGTAATTTCTGGGAGATAAAGTTTGGACTTTGAAATTTTAACATGGTATGTTAGTGATTGTGATGTCCCATAAAGAATGGGAACCACTAACCTATTCTTTGAACCACTTATGTTACAAAACCTTGAACCTCCGGTTTTCTTCAAAGAATCCCCTTCTGTTTTGATTAGCCTTATCCTTGTTGAGCCACTGTTTTCCCATCTGAATTAGTTTTTCTTGTTTAGCTCCATTCTCCACATATCTAATAGAAAGGACTGTAGTTACTTCACTCCTGTGAAAACCTGGCTGCAGTTATCTTTGTCCACTTGAAGTGCTAAAATACAGGTGACTCTCACTACTAAGGCTCTGCCTGAGGCCAGAGACGGAATCCTTGCTTTGAGCAGAATTCCTGGTACTGCAGCAGATTTGCTCAAGGGCAACTCTGCATTTGATTAAATATCAGAGCAATTTATGTCCTTATATCCTTGTTCCCTTTCTTTCCTCTTATGCAGAAATGTTAATTGACAATCAAAGGAATAACAAGTGCACCTGAATTCACTAGCCTTTGGGGGCCATCTTTAATACCACCGTCAGCCCGAGACTGGTTGGGGTTATGCCTTCTTTTATTCCTGCTCGCCTAGGAGCATCAGTGTTTTTCTTCTGCAATCAGAGTACTAATACCTGACACTAGCTAGTATTTATTGCTTCTTTCTCAGAAGATATTATAGATCTGGATTGGTCCATCTAGCATTCATTTGATTTACTAACAGGTGAAAAGATAATAACCTTGAAGTGACCATATCATAGAATCAGATTTGTGTTAAAAATAGATCCACATTGATTTTGATAATTCTTTAGCTTCATTTAATATTTACTTAGCTTTGTTACGTGGTAAATTTGCAGACATTCACATTTTACTTTCATACCTGAGAGTGAGGCAAAGTGACCACTGTTGTCAATGTGTGTACAAAAGGAAACTTGGGAGCAATTCCGCAACTTCTGTGATGTAGGTCACAAACCTTGTAAATGCTGAAGCAGTCACTCTTTTCTCGTTCTTTCTGTTATAAAGCACAACTCTTTGGGAATAAAAAAGAAGAGTTCAAATAGCTTCCAATATTACGGTACAAGTAAAATAATTTTAGAAAAGGTCAAAAACCAATTAGAAGAACAAAATGAGACCCCGTTCTGTGCCCAGGGTGGATTCAGTGCCTGGGACAGATTTTTTCTTAGATTTTGGCACTGAATTTAGCTTTGAGCTTTTTGTTGGCTAGCCAAGACATAAAAGGAAAACTTTGGCTTATATAATGCTTATCTAATTACAGAAAGCACACAAATCCACGTGGAATGTAGGCATTTTCTTGGCACTGAATTCTGTGAAGAATACATTATATGGTTCTGCTAAGGGATGCTTGTAACAATTGTATTTGTACCTTCAGTGATAATTTTATAGCATATAAACTTCAAAAGGACATTGCCCATGCTCTTTTTAGTCAGTATCATGGGAACTCATTGGTAGTGTCTTCCCCATGAGAAACTACAGGTGTATGACTTCATGCTTCAGGGAAACATTTATTCTAGATTTTAGTGGTGGCGCATCTTTTCCCATCTTCTTACTTTTAACCTATTTGTTTTTATATATTTAATGTACTTTCCTTGTAGTTATCACTGGGGTTTTCTTTTGTTTTCTTTCCTTCCAGTGTGATAGTCCCTGCATTTCAATAGCATGTGAAGACCATTTGCTTTTTTTTAAATTTATTTATTCTTGTATGTGTATGAATGTACTGTCTGCATGTAGGTTTGTGCACCCATGTTGTGCAGTGCCGAGGAGGTCAGAAGAGGGCATCAGATTCCCCTGGAACTGGAGTTAAAGACGGTTCTCAGCCGCCATGTGGGTGCTGGGGATCGAACCTGGGTCCTCTGCAAGAGCGGTCGGCGTTCTTAACCACTAGGCCAAGACTGTTTACTTTTAATGTGTGATTAGGTCACATCATCTCTGTTCATTTTGCCCATCTGTTCTTCATTCTTTTTAACTCTTTTTGTGCCTTCTGTGTTGAGTACTGTTTTGAATTCTCTCTTGCTAGTTTATCTCCTCTGTTGGTTTATTAGCTGTAATTTTCTTTTGAATGATTGTTTTGAACTTATGGTATATATCTTTAATTTACTATGCCTGTCTGCACATAATTCTGTGTCATTGAGTAACCTTATATCTGTATACTATATTTTCCTCTCCCAACCTTTGTGGCACTTTTCACCTATGTTTTATTTTTACATACATTAGAAACCCTACGATACATTATTATTGTATATTGAGCTAGTTATTAAAATGAATATATTCATATATTTACTGAGTGCATTCTTTGTGTACTTTATTTCTAGACTGTTTTCCTCTAATGTCTTTTTCCTCCTGCTTGAGGACTTGGTTTGTTTGTTTGTTTGTTTGTTTGATGAGATGGTGTCTTAGTTTAGTCTTAGCTGGCCTGGAACTCACTGTGTAAACCTGGCTGACTTTGATTAGAAATCCACTTGCCTGTGCCTCCCAGGAACTGTAATTAAAGGCATGAACCACCATGCCCTACTTGGAAGGTGGGTTTCTCAGTCAGTTATACTTTACCTTTAACTTTAGTAACTGTTTTAGATAGACCTATATTTGGTCTGTGTGATTCATATTGGAATGGTAAATAGAAGACTTTATATTTATTTATTTATTTATTATTTATTTATTTATTTATGTCTTTTTGAGACAGGGTCTCCCTTTAGTCCCAGCTGGCCTGGTCACTATGTAGACCAGGCTGGCCTTGAACTCACAGAGATTCGCCTGCCTCTGCCTCCCAAGTGCTAGGATTAAAGGCGTGCATCACCACGCCTGGCAGAAGTCTTTATTAATTTAAACAAATTAACTTGTCAGTGGTTAATGTTGAATTTTCAGATAGCTGAGTTTGTTGTCTTTAGACATTCACTGTTGCTGCTTCTGGCCTTTCTGTCAGAGTAAGGTTGTATGTATGTCAAAGTGAATAAGTATAAGACCCAATTTGTGGGCTCAACTCTAGACTAGATAGCTTAAACAGCAGAATTTTTATTTCTTGTATTCTAGAGACTGAGATGTCCAAGATCAGAGTGCTTTATTCTGAGACTTTTCTCAGCTTGTGGGCAGCTGCCATCTTGCTCTTGGATCATATGACCTCTGCTTTGGGCTTTCACACAGAAGGGTGGGGAGATAAAGCAGACTGTCTGATGTCTCTTACAAGGACACCAATTCCTCATGAGAGGAAACTTATCTAACCCAGTTTATTTCCAAAGTCCCATTTCCAAGTAATATCACATTTCTGGGGGCTTGGGCAAGCCTGAATCTTCATCTTTCAGACTTCCATAGCTGTGGTTAAAGCCCTAAAACCACATACCTGTTCCCATTATGTTTACTGTACTTAGCGGTTCTGTGAACTGTAAGAAACACGTTACCCATCTGTAGACCAGAACCCTACCTGAGTTTGTCTGAAGAGAGAATTTTCTTTCCTTTTGTTTGAGATGTCAAGAACTTATTTAGTTCTATTGAATTAAAGACAGCAAAATCATCTGCTTGAATCAGGAGCAACTTGAAGGAAGAGATTAGGGCTACGAAGTCAGATGTAAAAAGTGCTCTGTCTTTTTCTCTGTGGCAGAATTTCAGAATTATGTATTGCAGCTTGAGTGTTGCTTGTGCTTCTCCCTTCAGTTCCTATTAGAATCAGAGCTTTAATCAAACTCAGTGCTTCCTCCTCCTCCTCTTCCTCCCCCTCCTCCTCCTCCTCCTCTTCCTCCTCCTCCTCCTCCTCCTCTTCCTCTTTCTCCGCCCCCTTTCCCCTTATTAAAAAAGACAGGGTCTCCCTGTAGCCCCACCTGGGCTGGGACTCATCATGTAAATCAGGCTGGACTCCCCACAAAGATCCTTCGCCTTTGCCTCCAGAGTAGTGAGATTAAAGGTATGTGCCACCACACCTGGCTTGGTTTTTCTTCTTTATTTATTTATTCTTATTATGTGTATCAATGTTTTTCCTGCATGTGTGTAAGTGCACATGTGTCACACCATGCCTGTGGAGGCCAGAAGAGGGTATAGGATCTGGAACTAGAGTTACAGAGGGTTATTAGCTGCTGTGTGCTGGGAACCAAACCTGGGTTCCTAGAGGAGCAGTCAGTGCTCTTAACCACTGAGCCATCTTTCCAGCTCCTTTCTTTTTCAAAAAAATTTTATTATTTTTATTTTATATGGATGAGTGTAAGTGCACTTGTGTCATGAAGTGTCTGTGGAATCAGAAGAGTGCTTTGGATTCCCCTGAAACTACAGCTGTGATGATTGTTAGCTGCTATATGGGTTCTGGGAATTGAACTCCAGTCTATTGCAAGAGCAACTGGTACTCTTAATCGATGAGCCATCTCTCCAGCCCCTGCTTTTTCTTCTTAATCAGTGTTGTAGACAAGGATATCCCCAGGATATTAACGAAGAAAGAAATTTCAGGCTGGGCATGGTGGCGCACACCTTTAATCCTAGCACTTGGGAGGCAGAGGCAGGTGGATCTTTGTGAGTTCAAGGCCAGCCTGGTCTACAAAGTGAGTTCCAGGACAGCTGGGGCTACAGGGAGATCCTGTCTCGAAAAGACAAAAAAAAAAAAAATTTTTTTTTCATGTGAGTTTCATTTCTATTGTTCATAATATATACTTGAAAATATACTTCTTTTGTTTTAGGGGTATGGGATAGCAATATGCCCTTAAATTTTGTTCAGAATTTTATGCGAAATCAGAATTATATATTTTAATTTACTACTCTGTAACTTTTTGGTCCTTTCTTTTACAATCTGAGAAATAATTTTCCCAGTTATAAAATTTATCAAAAAATCAAATTGTGAGAATATTTAACTTAAACAGCTTATTTCTGTTAGGCATCTTAAAAGAAGTAGGATGATAAAATCATATATATTCAATATATATTACTTTTTTTCTTCAAATAGTTGACCACTCCTATAGAGTCCTAAGGTGGGATTAAAGTATGTCATAGCCTCCCCAGTGTGTTTCATCTTTGCCCCAAAGTTTCAAGAAGAGGACTTAGGAAATAGATGCTCAGTGAGAGTTCTTTCTATAGTGTCATTTGTAGTAAGATTACATTTCTGAAGGCGTTTTAATTTCTTTTTACACAGTGGAACCTGCTGTTTACCAGTGATTTCCTGAATCCTTTCTTAAGGATCTTATTTTAGGAGTCTCTGACAGATTATTATTACTCACCTGAATTTTTCTAAAAAGGTTTTATTCCCTCTACTAAGGACCAAGAGACTCTTCTTCCCCCTAGCTCTACCACCAAATGGGATAGCCACTGACCATTTCAATTTAGAGTTAGCTGAAAATTTAGTTCCCCAGTGGGAGCCACCTTACAAGTTTCAGTAGCCATAAGTGCTTGGTGACTACCATATTGGATGGCACAGGTGCAGCAGATTCCTATCTTTGTAGAACATTCTTCTGTAGGGTACTTCATTAGAAGTTACTCTGATTCATTTGCCCTAAAATGTGGTGGTTGTGGTAGTTTTCAGCCTTAGGGTCATGTTAACCAGAAGATGAATAGGAAAACAAAATCACAAACAAAAGCACACTATAAGGAAAGTGAGGATTGGCTATTGGTGTGCTATGCACCTTAATACTGAGTCTTTTCTCCCTGTGATATTATCCTTTAAAAAAGAAGTCATTATATATATATTCAGGTTTTTTACAAAGGCTCTAATATTACAGGTAATCTTTCAATTACTTTATTTTGAACATCAAAATGATCTTCATGAATGCTTCCTTATGATGCATTAAGAAGTTACTAGATAAAATCAGATAAAGAGGAAAAAACTTAACAGAAATTTGGTAATTTGGACCTTCTCTCACAACTATATAAGCTGGGCATTACAGTAAACAAGCCTTTGTAAGAACAACATGGTCTCTCTGCTGTGGAGAATAGAGATCCCAATTCTATGTCTGCAGGATGTGAGATAAACCTTCCTGCTATTTAGTGAATTGGTACTTATGGTAAATGTGTCATTCATGAATTTTAAAAAGTGCTAGACTGCAGACAACCTGGAAGAGAAGATGATTTTCTCAGGAGAGTTTCTCAAGAAAAACTGGCTGTATTGACAATAAAGGTACTTTTGTGCCTGGAGAGTTCCTAATGAATGTGAGGAGGAAGAAACAAAGCGTTTTTCTAAAGTGAACATGCTCCATAATATGACATGTGCTTGCAGCTAATGACAGAAATGTTACACCTAGGCATTTAACACTTCCAATCTGTTGTAAGACTTAACATAAACAGATTATAAGAAGGACCATCCTTGAGGGCCAGCAAGATGCTGTGGTTAAAGGAGCTGGCTGCCAAGCCTGATAACCTGAATTGGATCCTTGGGAGCTACATGGTGAAATAAGAGAACTGACTCCCCTGGTCATCTTCTGAGCTCCACAAATGCTCTGTATGATGCATACTGCCCCTCCTCCAATAAATATAAATACATGGAAATTTTAAAAAACAAGTTTGTGTTTCATGGGTATCACTTCATACAGAAAATGGAGATTTTTCTTATATTCAGAGTTACCTAAATTTGGACATACTTAGTGTCCGCTTCTAGAGATGACTTTGCTATTTTCTTCTAAGAATTCAGTAAAAGTTTGCAGAGCAGAGTTGATTAACATTTATTAAACTACAGAAAATGAAATATGAAAACAACTTGAGTCATACTTCAAAGTATTGTTAAAATATATAAAGTTATATGTATATACATGTTACCATCACACAGGAAAAAAAAAGGTGGAAGGAAACACAGCCCCTGTTGGCAGTGGCTGAATCAGCTGTGGAAGTCTCTTTGCTCCTTTTTTCCTTTCCCGTCTCAATAAAAAAAGGGAGTATGCATTATTTTTATAATTAGAATAAAAAGAAAAATGATCATTTAAAAAGAACACGTTTGCAAGAATTCTTGGTTTGATTTATAGGTCTCTGCTCTATAGGTTAACTCAAGAAAATGGAAAAGAACTTCTTTGCACAGAGACTGATTCCTGTGAGCACTGGATAAGAGAAAATGTATTGTCTGACCAATGTATCCTGTCTGTTTTCTCATCTTTTGCAATATTAGAATTGTACCCAAAGATAAGCCTAGCAAATACTTACATAAATTATTAAGATTTGTTTTCTGCAGCATATATGGGTAATATTGTGTGGCCCCATCATAGGTCTGAAATACTCTAGTTCTCTGATGGATGGAATTTAGAGGAGACAGAGAGAGAGAGAGAGAAGAGAGAGAGAGAGAGAGAGAAACAGAAAATTAAAAACAAAAGAAAAAGACAGGCTTGGTGGCGTATGCCTTTGATCCCAGTACTTGGGAGGCAAAGGCAGGTGGATCTCTTGAGTTCAAGGCCAACCTGGTCTGTGTAGTGAGTTCCAGGCCAGCTGAGACTACAGGGGGAGACCCTGTTTCAAAAAAACAAAACAAAAGCAAGCACTAGAGGACCAGACTACTCTCATGTAAACACACTGGAAATCCTCTAAAAGTGCTTAGCATTTTTTGAACCTTTTTTTTTTTTTTTGTAATTACAGGGAAGTAATATAGACAGATTATTTAGACAGATTATTTTAAGAATAAAGGTAATTTAGGTCTGTTTGTTATCTTTTGGCATTGACTTACCATGACCTTGAAGAAAGTTATTTCTAGCTTCTATTGTATTACTTTAGTACCTTCATATTGCTTATTTTCAATTTTAATTATTCTGAGAAATGTCTGACATTTGGAAGAAATACATATTGTAAGAAACTGAAGACAAAGCTGTTGTTAGTGAGCTCTTCTCTGTATGCCACTGCTTCTCTCACAGACTAGGTAACAAGAAGGTTTATGTCTTCACTTACTATACAGAGTCGAAAGAGAAGGGGAGACGATTAGAAAGCATCTTCATTTAGGAGACTTTTTGAGATGCCCTAGGGGATGTAACTCGAGGTTTTGGAAGGCTTACCTTCTTTTCCACTTTACAAAATCCTCTCCAGGTGACCCATCTGGAGAATGCATGGCCTGTTGTGTTGGACAGCTCTTGACACTAAAAAGCTATGCATTTTGTATTTTTGCATGTCAGAATCTTAGCCAGAGGAATTAAAAATAAATATTTAAGTAGGTTCCTGACTTTTCCTATCAAGGAGGTGCTGAGACAGGCAATTTGCTTAGCAAGTCTTTTTTGTTCGCCTGTTTTTGTGCTTCAGAGCAATGCGATGTTTGCTTCTGACGATTCCAAATGTGTGTGCATTACATGATCAGAGCACAGACAATGCCAGCGCTATCTGTAGAGGGCTGGATGGAAACGTGTGACCCTATTGACAGAAATAAATGTGTCCCAGGAAGAAGGAGCCATTAATCTGGGCGAAAATATTACCACACACTGAGTAGATTAATCCTGGCAGTTTAATGGCAGCCACCCTCATTCGTAAAACCTACTCTTTGCTCTCAGGGATGCCAGAGCAGCAGACAGCTGCTCGCACCTATGTTCTTTGCAACCACTGAGGGCACCTGGGCAAAATCTTCCCATGTTAGCAAGACTGAATTCCTAAATGCTCTTGTCCTAAAATTAATTATCAATTGGAGCAAGTTAGTAATGGTGGTATGTTTGCGTTTTGCTGCTTGCTGTTTTGAAAAAGCTTCATAAACTTGGGAGTACAAAATGAGTTTTCTTTTTTGGCACTCAGAACACCTTAGCTGATTTATGAGGTAATTAAAAAGTTATTGTAAGCTGGGAGTGGTGGTGCATGCTGTGGTAGTGTATGCCTTTAATCCCAGCACTAGAGAGGCAGAGGCAGGTGGATCTCTGTGAGTTCAAAGCCACCCTGATCTACAGAGAGTTCCAGGGAGACTGACCTGACCTACCTTCCTACCTTCCTACCTTCCTACCTTCCTACCTTCCTACCTTCCTACCTTCCTACCTTCCTACCTTCCTACCTTCCTACCTTCCTACCTTCCTACCTTCCTACCTTCCTACCTTCCTACCTTCCTACCTTCCTACCTTCCTACCTTCCTACCTTCCTACCTTCCTACCTTCCTACCTTCCTACCTTCCTACCTTCCTACCTTCCTACCTTCCTACCTTCCTACCTTCCTACCTTCCTACCTTCCTACCTTCCTACCTTCCTACCTTCCTACCTTCCTACCTTCCTACCTTCCTACCTTCCTACCTTCCTACCTTCCTACCTTCCTACCTTCCTACCTTCCTACCTTCCTACCTTCCTACCTTCCTACCTTCCTACCTTCCTACCTTCCTACCTTCCTACCTATTTGGATAAAAACTTCAATCACTTTATTGTCTAGGCTGGTGGCACCACCCCTTTATCCCAGCACTCGGGAGGCAAGAGGCGGCAGATCTCTGTGGAGTTCAAGACCAGGCCTGGTCTTACAGAGGGTTCCAGGTTCAAGCCTGGGGCCTTACAGGGAGACTTTGTCATCAAAAAAACCCCAAAAAGGGAGGGAGGGAGGGACAAGGTGGGAAGGTGGGAGGCGGGAAGGTTGGAAGGTGGGAAGGTGGGAAGTGGGAAGGTGGGAAGGTGGGAAGGTGGGGAAGGTGGGAATGGTAGGAAGGTAGGAAGGTAGGTCAGGTCAGTCTCCCTGGAACTCTCTATCTGTAGATCAGGGTGGGCTTTGAACTCACAGAGATCCACCTGCCTCTGCCTCTCTAGTGCTTGGGATAAGGCCATACACTACCACAGCCTTCATGCCACCACCACTCCCAGCTTACAATAACTTTTTAATTAAAAAAAAAAAAAAAAAAAAAAAAAAAAAAAAAAAAAAAAGAAAACTCATTTTGTACTCCCAAGTTTATGAAGCTTTTTCAAAACAGCAAGCAGCAAAACGCAAACATACCACCATTACTAACTTGCTCCAATTGATAATTAATTTTAGGACAAGAGCATTTAGGAATTCAGTCTTGCTAACATGGGAAGATTTTGCCCAGGTGCCCTCAGTGGTTGCAAAGAACATAGGTGCGGGCAGCTGTCTGCTGCTCTGGCATCCCTGAGAGCAAAGAGTAGGTTTTACGAATGAGGGTGGTTGCCATTAAACTGCCAGGATTAATCTACTCAGTGTGTGGTAATATTTTCGCCCAGATTAATGGCTCCTTCTTCCTGGGACACATTTATTTCTGTCAATAGGGTCACACGTTTCCATCCAGCCCTCTACAGATAGCGCTGGCATTGTCTGTGCTCTGATCATGTAATGCACACACATTTGGAATCGTCAGAAGCAAACATCGCATTGCTCTGAAGCACAAAAACAGGCGAACAAAAAAGACTTGCTAAGCAAATTGCCTGTCTCAGCACCTCCTTGATAGGAAAAGTCAGGAACCTACTTAAATATTTATTTTTAATCCTTCTGGTAAGATTCTGACATGCCAAAACTACCCCACATGCATAGCTTTTTAGTGTCAAGAGCTGTCCAACACAACAGGCCATGCATTCTCCAGATGGGTCACCTGGAGAGGATTTTGTTAAGTGGAAAAGAAGGTAAGCCTTCCAAAACCTCGAGTTACATCCCCTAGGGCATCTCAAAAAGTCTCCTAAATGAAGATGCTTTCTAATCGTCTCCCCTTCTCTTTCGACTCTGTATAGTAAGTGAAGACATAAACCTTCTTGTTACCTAGTCTGTGAGAGAAGCAGTGGCATACAGAGAAGAGCTCACTAACAACAGCTTTGTCTTCAGTTTCTTACAATATGTATTTCTTCCAAATGTCAGACATTTTCTCAGAATAATTAAAATTGAAAATAAGCAATATGAAGGTACTAAAGTAATACAACAGAAGCTAGAAATAACTTTCTTCAAGGTCATGGTAAGTCAATGCCAAAAGATAACAAACAGACCTAAATTACCTTTATTCTTAAAATAATCTGTCTAAATAATCTGTCTATATTACTTCCCTGTAATTACAAAAAAAAAAAAAAAGGTTCAAAAAATGCTAAGCACTTTTAGAGGATTTCCAGTGTGTTTACATGAGAGTAGTCGGTCTCTATGTGCTTGCTTTTGTTTGTTTTTTTGAAACGGGTCTCCCCTTGTCGTCTCGCTGGCCTGGAACTCACTACACCACAGGTTGGCCTCCTTGAAACTCACGAGATCACCGCTTCTTGCCTCCCACGTACTGGGTCAAGCCTACGCCACAAGCCTGTCTTTTTCTTTTGTTTTTACTTGCTTGTTTCTCTCTCTCTCTCTCTTCTCTCTCTCTCTCTCATCTCTCTCCTCTCTCTCTTCTCTCTCTCTCTCTCTGTCTCCTCTAAATTCCATCCATCAGAGAACTAGAGTATTTCAGACCTATGATGGGGCCACACAATATTACCCATATATGCTGCAGAAAACAAATCTTAATAATTTATGTAAGTATTTGCTAGGCTTATCTTTGGGTACAATTCTAATATTGCAAAAGATGAGAAAACAGACAGGATACATTGGTCAGACAATACATTTTCTCTTATCCAGTGCTCACAGGAATCAGTCTCTGTGCAAAGAAGTTCTNCAGGACAGGAGCAAGCACAGACAATGCCAGCGCGAGATGTAAGAGGGCTGGTGAAACCGGGGGACCCTATGGACAGAAAAATAAAATGTGTCCCGGAAGAAGGAGCCATTAATCTGGGCGAAAATATTACCACACACTGAGTAGATTAATCCTGGCAGTTTAATGGCAGCCACCCTCATTCGTAAAACCTACTCTTTGCTCTCAGGGATGCCAGAGCAGCAGACAGCTGCCCGCACCTATGTTCTTTGCAACCACTGAGGGCACCTGGGCAAAATCTTCCCATGTTAGCAAGACAATTCCTAATGCCGTGTCCTAACAATTATTATCAATTGGAGCAGTTAGGTAAATGGTGTATGTCTTTGCGTTTTGCTTGCTATGCTGAATTTATGAACCAGCAACTTCCTCAACATTGGCGTCCACCCTGAGTGTTTTCTTTTAATTGGCCCTCCGCACCAACACTTAGTCTGTTTTCTAACGGTCCTTCTCAACGTTACTTGTCCAGCTGGGGCGTGTTAGAGTGGCAACTGCTGTGGGTAGTAGTGCCTTAAGATCCCGCACTAGGAGAGTCAGAGGCAGTGGATCTCTTGTGAGTTCAAAAGCCACCCTGATCATACAGAGAGAGAGTTTCCAGGAGACACCTGACATACCTTCCTCACCTTCCACCTAGCCCGCCATTCCACCTAGTCACCCACCTTCGCCAACCTTCCACCCATCCCAGCCTTCCACCTTCCCACCTTCCCACCTTCCACCTTCCCCCTCCCTCCCATCCCTTTTTGTGGTTTTTGAGACAGGGTTTTTTTTTTTTCTTCTTCTGTGGCTGACCTGGAACTCCTCTGTAGACCAGGCTGGTCTGAACTACAGAATGATCCCTGTCCCTCATGCAAACTCCCGAGTGCTGGGATAAGAGGTGTGTGCCACCATGCTAGACAATAAAGTTATTGAAGTTTTATCCAATTAATTTTTGTAGTTCCTTAATCAAAAAGTCCTAACAAATTATAAATATATCCCTCTACTTTTGATCTTAACATCTGAACTGATTTCTATTTATTTATTTATTTATTTATTTATTTTATTTTATTTTATTTTATTTTTTTTGAGACAGGGTCTCCTTGTAGTCCCAGCTGTCCTGGAACTCACTCTGTAGACCAGGCTGGCTTTGAACTCACAAAGATCCGCCTGCCTCTGCCTCCCGAGTGCTAGGATTAAAGGCGTGCGCCACCACGCCCGGCCTGATTTCTATTTATATCTTTTTCTTTCTTTATCAGCCCAGTGTTTGGTGTTAGATTAAGGTCTAATAGGAATTTCCTGTTGTATTTTTTTTTTTACATAAATCATACTCATAATGCTAAATCTCATATGATTGTAAATCTATCCATGTATGTATATGTACCTACACATACACCTGTGTGTGTGTGTGTGTGTGTATGAAAATCATGCCTGCTAAACTAACCAAGGCCTTTTACCACTGAGCTATGTCCCCAACTCTATCTTATATCTCTCTATCTAATTCAAGCATAATGTGAAGCAGATTTTTTAAATTTTATTTTTATTTATTTTATGTGTATGTCTGTGTTGCCTGAATGTATGTAAGGGCATCCGTGTTGTGCAGTGTCCCACAGGTGCCAGGAGAGGGCATTGGATTCCCTGGAACTGGAGTTACACAGATGGTTGTTAGCTACTATGGTGGTGTTGGGAGTGGAACCCAGGTCCTCTGTAAGAGCAGGCTGTGTTTTTAACCTCTGAGTCATCTTTCCAGTTTCTGAACCAGTTTTAAATACAGCATCCTTCTAGGCCTTTATTAACTTTTCCAGTTATCTCACCTGTATTTGATTTAATACTATTTTTATAATTCATCTTTAGTAAGAAGTCCTTTCAAATATTCTGCCTAATTTTGATACAGGCAGCAAATTGCTTTTTTTTTTTTATACCTACGCATTGATTTAATTGGTGTTGGCTATTTATATACTACTTATTTTTTATGAATAATATTATAAAATGTTTTATTTTTATTTTATATGTATGGGTGTTATCCCTGCATATACGTAAGTGTACCTGTGTCATGCAAATCCCATGCAGGTCAGAAGAGGACATTGGATCCCCTGAAACTGGAGTTATGCCATGTGGGTGCTAAGACTTGAACCTGAGTCCTCTGCAAGAGCAGCCAGCGCCCTTAACCATTGAGCCATCTCTCCAGCCATGTACATATTTCTATTTTCTTGGCATTTTTGAGACAAGGTCTCTTTGTTGCCCCAGCTGGTCTGGAACTTGCTATGTAGACCAGGCTGGCCTTGAAATCACAGAGATCTGCCTGCCTCTGCCTCCTGAGTGCTGGGATTAAAGGCGTGCGCCACCAGGTCCAGCACAAACATACTATTTAATTAGAAAATTGAAAGTGTACACAGTTTGGCCATATGCCTCAGCAGGTAAAGGCATGTGCTGCTCATCCTGACCTGAGTTCAGGCCCCTGGACCAACATGGAGACAAAGAGAGAACTCACTCTTGCAAGTTTTCCTATCATGATCCATATATATTATGACAGGCATCTGTGCTTGCATGCACTCACATAGGCATATACACAATAAATAAAATTAAAAATTAATAAATGTTTAAAATAAAACCTGTATTCCACTGAATTAAAAAACCTAAGAGAAATGGATGAGTTTCTAGATACAGCTGACCTACCTAAATTAAACCAAGATGGGATTAATAATTTAAATAGCCTAGCGCTTAAGAGCACCGACTGCTCGTGAAGAGGACCCGGGTTCGATCCCCAGCACCCACATGGCGGCTAAGAACTGTCTGTAACTCCAATTCTAGGAGAACTCCAGTTCCAGGGGAATCTGAGACCCTCTTCTGACCTCTGCAGCATTGAATGACACAGGTGTACAAGACTACATGCAGACAGTACACTCATACACATACAAAAATAAATAAAAAAAAGAGAATAATTTAAAAACAGACCTGTAACAAGCAAGGAGATTGATGTAGTAATAAAAAAATAATTGAAAGTACATTAACACACTAAACTGGAATAAACAGACTTGGGAACAAACCCGAGGAATGTGTCAATATATGATCCAGGTGGTGGGCTGGACATATTTTAACATACTATATAGTCCATTAGATGGAGCTTCATTTAGAACACTCCAACTACCACTTAGCAGGGTTTATAGAGAGTATGGAAAACACAGTTGAGCTAGGATTGCTTCCTTTTTCTGTAAAATTTATAAATGGCTACAGTAGAATTTTTCAAATGAAAAGTGGTAATTGAGTAAATGCTAATGAAACTAATACTAAATTAGGTGAGTGGTGACATTGATCTTGTAAGTTCTGAATTGTCTGTTTAACTACTTTATTATGCATTTTTCTGTTCATTGATTGGCTTGTAATGGTATTTAAAAATTTGAAGAGTAGAGAGTACTATGCTGTCAAATTTGTGATAAAGTTGGAAAAATTGGACAGCTGAAATTGTCAGTCACTTAAGTGAAGTATTAACAGTGACAGGCTTCTAGAAGAATCTCGACACCTGTGTACTGTTTGAGAAGTGTAAAATTACCAGAGTGGGTCTGGTCCTACCAAACAAGTTCTGCTTTGCTTGAGACAGCATCCTAATGAATGTGATTCTGGCCTCCGTCTTCAGGTGATCCTCTTATCTGAGCCTCCCAGTTGGTGAGAGTACAGGTATCTGCTTTGTTAAGAATTGTTTAGAGGTAGGCGGATCTCTGTGAGTTAAAGGCCAGCCTGGTCTACATATCAAGCTCCAGGCCAGCTGGGACTAAAGGAAGACCCTGTCTCAAAAAGACAAAAAAAAAAAAAAGTTTAAACCTTTTTGACATGTGGTGTTATGTAGCTGAGGATGACCTTGAACTCCTGGTTTTTTAATTCCCAAACCCCAGGATTATAGGAATGCTGCCTCCTCCTCCTCCTCCTCCTCCTCTGTTTTTTTTTTTTTTTTTTTTTTTTTTTTTTTTTTT
>VZQC01006931.1:1160399-1217899 GCA_009823505.1 Rhizomys pruinosus
TTTTTTGTTATTATTTTGATTTGTTTTGTGTTTTGGAGACAGGTTCTTGCTTTGTAGTTCAGACTGACCTCAAACTTAAAGTTCTCCTGCCTCAGTCTCTTCAGTGCTACAATTACAGGCATATAGGCACCATTCCCCATTTCAGAAAATGCACCAAGACTTTTTAAAAATGGTGATATTTGTTTCCATGATAGACACATGCTCCCAGAAGACCAAGAGCAGCTATTTCCCATGGGAAGGAGGGAAGCTGTTAATTGAAGCAAATGTTAGCTTAAATAAGGTGTGTGTTGTGAGGGCTGGGGGGTGCTATGAAAGAAAAGATACAAGAGAATGTTAGTTAATTGGGAAGATTTCAGGTATTAAAGAGATTGAAGGATAAGTGTAAATGAATGTTTGGAACACATTTGAAAATATAACTTGGCTTTAGAAATTAGTTTATGAAGCAAATAATTGAAGAACTATAGGTTTTTGAGACTGGTGAGCTCTTCAGAATACAAATGGGCACATCTTAAATTTCAATAAGAAGAGTCACAGATATATTTAAGATTATAAGATTCAGTCCAAGGTCATTTGGTTCAGACCTCAAGGAGAGCACTGGATCAGCCCAGGAATCAGCCTTTTCCTTTAGGGAGCAAACGCATGCTTCAGCTTTCCTAGTTGAACTGATGCAATGATCAGTGGACCTTGAATGGAAGGAAACAAATTTCTGTTTATCTTAAACCTTCTCTATTGTGCTTTTGCATGCATTCATCTTGTTCTTTCCATTATTCTTAACTTAGTCATCCAGATTGCTGCTTAAAAAGGAAAATTACCTTCAAACAGACTTAGCAAATAAACAAATCTATCACTCTGTCCAGAGTTTCTGAATCTTTCTTAGCACTTTTCTTGTGAGAAGGCAACCTTGGTCCCCTAACTTGAATGAGTCAATAGAATTTAGAGGCCCCTAACATTTGGAGAGCAGCAGCCAGGTGTCAACAGTAGGAGATGGAGATAATGACCTCCATTTAAGGTCACTGGTGTTTGGATGCTTGCGGTAGGTTGGCACTATCGGTGTCACATCCTGCTGATCCTGGTACTGGTGCCAGGCTTATTCTGTGGGGTCAGAAGAACTTAAGAACACAATGACAAGAGGTTAAAGAGACTGATCCCCTTGGCTTGTACGATTGATCCTTAATGGAAGATTTATGTGGACTGTGTGATTTTTCTTTTGGGAGGGACTTGAAATCAATGAATGAGATAAACCTGAAGTTTAGATACTCGAACAAATCGCAACAGCTCTTTTTTGTGTTCCTGTCACATATCACCTAGTAGGAGCTTAACTGTTGAAGGAAATTTCCAGTGAATTAAATTTTCTGAGTAGATGTCTAATAGAATTAATATCCACATTGGGTATGCATAAATAATGGTGCTCCTGATACCCATCGAAGTGGTGAGGAGTATTTTCTTTGAGGTTATAGGCATAAAAATATTCAGTGACCTCACAGCTTTATTGCTACTTATTTGTGAGGAAGGATTAAATAGTATCTTGCCTCTTTTCCTTTGCCTTTAATCATTCACTGTTAAATAGAGGCTCAAGCCATCTGTCTCTGCCACAATCTGCCTAGATATGACAGACGGTGTAATAGAGATACTAAAATAGACTCCTAATAATCTGTTTATATTATTATTCTCCGGGCTTCTCTCTAAAAACAGTTTTAAGTAAATTTCCTACCGACCAAATCATAGATTTATCTGTTAATTAAAACTATTTTTGTTGACTAGGGCTCAATATACTTGAGGCTGCAGGAATTGTACTTAGCTGTGGTTTCACTGGAAGATCAAATAGAGAAAAGGAAACCCTGTCAGGTTTAAAAGGTAAACTCCAAAGCTGTCAGTTTTCTGATATAAAGAATGAACATTCCAAATAGCTAATCTCATTAATTCTCAGTGGTACAAGACAGGGCAAAGGGATTGATGGTATTGTGACACTTGGTTTTCTTGTTTTTTATCCCAAGTCCTTCTTTGATGGTTCTGCCTCATCAGTAGTCTGGAGGTGTAGGCATCATTAACCTCAGTGAAGAGTTTATTACAAGCCATTGTTAGAACTTGTTTTTGAATAATATTTCTCCAATATTTAAATGAGACACACTAGCTAATATCCAAACTCAGTCAAGAGAGTTTAAGAACATTACAAGGATAAGGTTGAGCATATAATTTAGGGGCAGGGTTTTTGCATATTGTATTTTGGGGGTGTGTGCATTGGCACAGTTGGAAAACATGAAATGCATTTTCTTGAAATAAACTTGGTTCTTAGAATTAGATGCAGAATATGGTGAGGAATAAATAATGCTTCATAGATATAATTCAGGGTCAACTTAAACAAGACACAGGTCACTTAATATATTCAGGTACTGCCATGCTGAGTCTAACTGTAGGACCCTTAAATGCTGCAAGTGAATAGTCACAGGTAGAATGACTTTCTTCATGGACTATAGATTAGCTGCAACCCAGTGCTGATTATAATATTCCCTATGACAAGAGAATACCCAGTGTTGTGTGTCTTCAGATCTGTCAGCAGCTCCCATTTAATAGCCATGCTTTATTAATGGCATCCCCAGACCAGACTAGGTACTGATGGTGACGCATTGCTGCATGTTGTACAAGTGCTTGCTGCTGCTTTCAAGGTGTTTGATTGTTTTTCCATTTCTTTTGGTAGTATAAGACTAGCTTCCATTTTTAGCAGAATTTGAGATCAAGAAGTAGGGAATTCACAATTTCATATAGATCTTAGGAAGTTTTAGGGGATTTATGGTGAAAGTGTAAAAGGTTTAAACCATAAGTTGAGTATCTTGAATGGCTAGTACCTTTGTACTCAACAAATATTAGCAATCACCACAGGAACTGTAAATGTATCAGAGTAGATTCATCTTACTGTTCAATTAAAAATTTCAAACTAATTCTTGTTGGAGCCTGTGAGCAGGATGCAGGACCCCAGTGTAGTTTGAAAGCAGAGCAACCTTCAGAAGGGCTCAAGGTCACAGCTGCCATTCTTCCTTTGAAAATGTGTGAATTGCCTTCAGACACTTTTATTTTGCTTCAAGACTGCAACCCTGTTCTGTCTTGGGGTTGTGCTGACAGCTCTACTGCATGAGCACAGTTCCCTTTCTGTGCTATCAGCACAATCAGAGATTGCAGTGCTGCCTGTGGCCTTTAGGGTTTAGTCATGGAATGTAAGGAATTTTCAACAGGAAATGCATCTGGCTTTGAAAGACTTTCAGCTGCAGCAGTCACTTAACCTGCATGCCTTTTGGGTGTCAGCATTTAATTCAAGCTTCATCTGGGACATATGTATATAGTTCTTTCCTTCTCTTGAGTCACTTGTCTAATGCTGTGCGTGTATAGGTCCTGTTCCCGTTAATAACCACATACGCAGTGTTAGCAGGTTTTGGCAAATGCTTTATCTATGCTTAAGAATGTAAAACTCTCATCAGCAGCGTAACATAATTTCACTGTGTGATTTTGGTTACCATATAACCACAAAGTCAACAGATATTCCAAGTTGCTTTTTGGTGTTTGATTTGTATTGTAGTTACATGAATTGACTGCTTTTAGACTCTTTCCTTACAAATTCATTATCATTGCCAGATTTTGAATACATGACTTAAGCAAATGTCAAAATAGCAGATATATTACTTTATTTTCAAAGAAAGGCTTATTTACAACCTCCCATATGTGGTTAATGCTTCTGGCCAGTTACTGCAGAGTTTGACCCAGCAGTGCCTGGCAGATAATAGGCGCACGATGAATGGATGCAACCATTATTGTGACTCAGGTCTCTCAAAGATATATTTGAGCAAAGGACATTTAGGAATTGAAATGTCAGGCTACTGTGAGGGTAAGTGAAGCACAATGGGTGGAGCCTATGGACTGTCATTTTCTATTTATGTTTTTCTTGGATCTCAAACTTAACCCAGTATGTGATGCTTGGCGTGAGTTTGCATGTGCCTCTTACACATTTAAATTCAATAAGCTTAGACCATTCAAAAAGATGGGGCTAGGATCACCTTTACTTATTTGTCCTCTCAAAAATCCTCTCCAGGCCTTCAGTGAACACTTAATAACTATCATTTCTCCACCTATATAAATACACAGGACATGTGCAATTTGGTTAATGACTGATTGAAAATACATACTGCAATCAAAGGAGGGACTTGTTTCTTGAATGAAGTTTCTTTTTTAATCACCCTTGCCCCTACTCCTTTTACAGTGCTAGAGATCAAACCTAGGGCCTTGCTTGCACATGCTGGAGCAGTGCTCTGCTACCAAGCTGCCTCCTAGCCTTTTCTAATGAAGCTTCTATAATGGTGCCATGTCTTGGTCTTGGGCTGGTCTTCTATCAGTGAAGTCACTCTTGGGTTTTATTGAGGTCCCTACTATGTGCCAACTGTTGTATTTGAAAATATCTCATCTTGATATATTTGACTAGTTAGAAATAAAAGAGAGCAAAGTGAAAGAGTTTTTGCTAGATTGATTTTATTTTTACTCGTGTCTCTGTGTGTGTCTCTGTGTGTGTAGGTCTTTGGGTGGGTGTGTGCACATGAGAGCAGGTACCCATGGAGGCCAAAAGAGGGCATCAGTTTGCCTGGAGCTGGAGTTACAGGTGATCGAGAGCTGTCCAACATGGGTGCTGGGCACCAAACTTGGGTCCTGTGGAAGAACAGACTTCTGAGGCATCTTTAGCCCCCAAGTTTTTTATTCAGCTTTTATATGGTGGCGTTATCTGGTGCTGTGGTGAAGGGTATTGCTCTCTTGCATCTGTGCTGGTTTTCTACCAGAAGCTCATGCCTTTGAGCAGTATACTTGGCCACTCAGCTGGAAAATTGTCGGTCTTTATAGGAACAATATTTTAGACCCTAGAACATCTGCAGAGAACTTTCTCAAACATTTCTGCCATTGTATGACAAGCCACACAGATGTGCTTCTCATTTTGCAGCTTATTAGAAAAAGGAATGCACATATAATGCACATATATACACACATACATGGAGGGGAAGAAGCTATTCTGAGAGTCTGTTTTCATGATTGATTCAGGATTGCTCGTCTTGATTTTGTTTGCTTGATATAGGAAGCACAAAGCATTTATCTTAATGTTCTGACAATAAAAATAGTGGTCTGTGTGAAATGCTCAATGGGGATGTGAAGCAGTGAGTGATGCGGAAATGGTATTTTGCATGATGTATTTGTGAAGCAAACTCTTGGAGCAATTGTTAACTTAAAATTTATTTACACTCCTTGGAGTTCACAGGGATGAGTTTAACTGGAGTGGTTCTGTCTGAAGGAAAAGGCATGTGTTTGTTTATGGAGGAATGGATCAGGTGATTGTTTTGTCTGAAATTATTGATGTAACATAGATGGATGTTAAAATAGCTAAGCTAAATAAAAGAGCCAGATAAAAGAATGTGTACTGTGAGAGAAGTGGGAGAGGGCAGACCAGCCATCCTTTGAGAGGTACTGGGGACAACAGAAACTAATGTAATTACAGATGGAGACTAGAATTTTGGGTGACAGATTTTCATCATTTTAATTGTGGCGACGGTTTTGTAGCTGTACACATACCAGAAATTACTAAGCTGTGTACTCTATATAAGTAGAGTTTGTGTGTCAGGTTTTTTTTTTAATTTATTCTTGTATGTGTATGAATGTACTGTCTGCATGTAGGTTTGTGCACCCGTGTCGTGCAGTGCCGCGGAGGTCAGAAGAGGGCGTCGGATTCCCCTGGAACTGTAGTTAAAGACGGTTTTCAGCTGCCATGTGGGTGCTGGGGATTGAACCTGGGCCATGTGGGTGCTGGGGATTGAATCCGGATCCTCTGCAATAGTGGTTGGCGCTTTAACCACTAGGCCATCTCTCCAGCCCACTGTCAGTTATATCTCAATAAAGCTGATAAGATATAATTTGAGGGACTGGAGAGATGGCTCAGCAGTTAAGAGCTCTTGCCGTTCTTGCAGAGGACCAGAGTTCAGTTCCCTGCATCCATAACAGGTGGCTCACAACCACCTGTAACTCCAGCTCTGGGGGATCTGATGTTCTTTTCTTGCCACAGGCACATGTGTGTACATGTATGCATGTGCTCTTGGGACATGTATGCACATATACTCACACAAATAAATCTTTAAAACTTTATATAGCACCAACCAGTTAAAATGAATAAATGGTTTGGTGCTTATCTTACACTGGGTTGTGATTTCCAAGAGGACAGTCGCTTACTTTCTGTTTATCCGCTTACTTTCTGTTCATTTGTGTTCTCAATGCCTAACCTCTGAGAGGCACTAAGTATTCAAGAAATGCCCATGCTTTAACAAAACACATACAGCTGGTATTTACTAAGCACTTGCTATTGACCATATAGTATACTAAAAGTACTTTTTTTTTTTTTTTGTCTTTTCGAGACAGGGTCTCCCTGTAACCCCAGCTGTCCTGGAACTCACTCTGTAGACCAGGCTGGCCTTGAACAAAAAAGTACATTATTTTATGAATCATCACAGTATTTCTGGAAGGCAATTTTATTTTCTCTATCTTGTAGAAAAGGAAAACAAACTTAGGACAGTAAATGATGCGCTCTTCACCACTGGCTAGTAAGTGAATGCTGCAGTCAGGCCTGTGCGATTCAACGTCTATGACATTAGCCTCTGCACTTAGAAGAAGTTAGCATTTCTTTATGGTCTGTTAGATGGGGTCTTTTATGAAGTCATGATTGGAAATTTGCAAGGATCTAAGACTCAGTTTTTAGCACCTCACCATCAACATAAGTGGAGTCAGAAACATCAAGGAAGGAAGGAATGGACTCAGGGCTGACAATCTTAAGGGCAAATACTTTTCCTTTTGTTTATAGTCCAAATATTAACAGAGCAAAGTTGTCATATCTTGTGTGGCTCCATCTGTACTATCTGGGACCCAGATGTGAAGAAGGGTAGTTTAAAGCATTAGACAGAGAGCCTTTCCACCAGCATGGCAGGTTGAAGCTTGTGGAAGCCCTGAAGGACCATTGTCACCTTTGAGATTTTTGTGTCAGAAGGGAAGATGATAGAGCACATATTTAAATAGCCTCCACAGTGGTATTATTTGTTAGGTTCCTCTAAAAACCAGTTGATTTTTATAGGCCAGTATTAAAATTTCAAAAAGGGATTATAAAGTATTCGCATTGCAATGCTGTAGCAGTTGGAATTTTTTTTTAATGTTTTTTTCCTCCTTCTGGTTTCAACACTGTCTGGCAAGAATGATGGAATATAAAGAATGTTTACGTTTCAGAAAGTAATACTTATGTTCTTTCAATGTTTTCATTAGGCAGTTGGGTTTTTCTTAAGAAGCTATCAAGACATCGATCTATCTCATCTGTGTATAATTATTTCAAACTTAAAATTACTGACAAGAGAGATGACCTAGCGGTTAAGAGCGCCTACCGCTCTTACAGAGGACCCGGGTTCGATCCCCAGCACCCACATGGTGGCTGAGAACTGTCTGTAACTCCAATTCCAGGAAAACTCCAGTTCCAGGGGCATCCGACACCCTCTTCTGACCTCCGCAGCATTGCACGACACGGGTGCACAAACTTACACGCAGACACTACATTCATACACATATAGAAATTAAAAAAAAATTACTGACAAGAGTTAGAATAGCTTAACAGTAGTGGTTTCCAGTTTCCATCTTATATTTTTCATATTAGATAGAAGTCACAATAGAGTTTTATATGGATTGCTATTTTACCTGTTAAGAACTTCTTAAAGAATAATTTGGAATTTTTTTATATCACTATTAAAATTGTTTCACTGGGCTACCCAGAAAGTTTCAGGCTGGCTTTCATCTCACCTGCCTCTGCCTCTTGAGTGCTAGGATTATAAAGTCATGTGCCACCTAGCCCAGTGAAAGGTTTTTAAATGTTTTGTAGGGAAAAGAATATACCATTGATTTTTATTAGATTCATCATCCAATGACCCCGTTCAATTTGTTCAGGTAAAAAACACACACACACACACACATACACACACACAATCTCAAGGTCACGCTCTGTACTGTGTGTTTGTGTTAGGTACTGAGGGCCCAGGAGGAACATTCTGTGCGTACCTCTTTAATTGTGTGTGTGTGGGGGGGTTATTGTACCTCTCTCTTCCTGTGGTTATTATGCTTGTGGAAATATTAGGGAGATCAGAATTGTTAATACTTTAATATTCACTTGTCACTTCTGCCCAAATCACAGGCTACTTCAATCAAGCGGTGTGATCCAATTGGCCTCATTTCTTTTTTTAAAAAAAATTTGCATGTGTGTGTGGTATGTATTCATGCATGTGTGCATGTTCATATGTGTTTGTTCACATCTTGTGGGTACACATGGTTATGGAGGGCAGAGGTTGAAGCCTGGTGTCTTCTTTGGTTTCTCTCTCCTTTGTTTGCTTAGGCAAAGTCTCTTCTGTTCCCAGCCTCACCACTGGTAGTTAGTCTATCTAGCTACCTTGCTCTGAGGAACCCCTGTAGACACATACCCACCCAGATTTTTATATGGTTGCTAGAAATCTGAACTCAGGTCCTCATGCGAAGCAAATGCAGTATCTACTGGGTCATCTCCCCAGCCCTGCCATCATTTCTTATTTTATAAAATGGACTAGTAACATCTTTTTTAATTTATTATTTTTATGTGTATGATGAGTGTGTTGCCTGCATGTAAGTGTACTGGTGTAAGTGTACCCATGTTGGGCAATGCCCTCAGTGTGAGAATAAGGCGTTGGAGAAGTAGATGGTTGTTAGCTGCCATGTGGGTGCTGGGAATCGAACATAGGTCCTCTGTAAAAAACAGCCAGTGCTCTTAATCTCTGAGCCATCTCTCCAGCCCCAACTGGTAACATCTTTTGTGACTCATATATATAATATGCTTCAGGAGTATGTGTGATCTGTTTAGTTTTTGATTTGCAGGTAGTTTGCCTGTAACTTGATTTCTCTTGAGATGACTTTTGGATTAATTATTTTCTTATCTTTGTGTTCTGGCTTGAAAATTGTGAAGGTTTTGAGTTTGGAAATTTGATAATTTCTATTAATATCATCCCAATAAATTAAACTACTCTGAGATATGGAGTTATGTTTTGTTTAAGTGGAAGGGAAGTGGCCACGGACAGAATTTCTTTTAACTGCCATAGGTAGATACATTAGCAATGTTCAGGGAAATTCTCTCTGTAGTGCACTGGCAATGAATAAAGTAAATGCATAACATCTTAAGATTAAGATAATTTGTTGAGAGTCTTTTTTAATAATATAGAGGAATACTCTGGAGATTGAGGTGGTTATCCTTAATTCTAGTATTATTTGATAACTTCTAGTTATTATTTCATAGTTTCTTAGATAAGTTTTTGTTTTTATGTTGAAAAGCTTACATTTTCATGTGACTTCCCTACTGCTGTTTAAGACTCAGGTCGTTATCTGATTGTGAGTTTTTTCAAGTCAAGGACTCTGGTGTGTTGAAGTTGTGTCTCTGGCACTTTGAACAGAGCTTTCAGACATGGCTGGCTGATGATTGGGTGGGCTCAGCAACTCCTGCCATTTCTTGTTCCCTCTCCCTCACAGTGCTTCCTACATTTAAATTCCAGGTCTTGAGAATATCAGGGTTCTGTGAGTATGAACAGGTTAGGTTGCTTAGTCCTCTAGAAAGATGTAGACTGTTATATCTGTTTAGTCCTTTATTAGCTGTGTGACCTCACAACAGTTACATATTCTGTGTCCTTTAGTTTCTGAATTTTATTTTAACTTTTTGGTGGTGTTGGAGTCTATACCCAGGGGGTTGGCAAGTGCTAAGCATGGGCTTTACCACAGAGCTATACCTCCAATTTCTTAATGTATTGGCACATGAGAACTAATTAAAATAATAACCAGTGTGATGACTGGGACATAGTAGGTCCTCAGTAAATTATAATTTCCTCATAATTTTAATCGCTTTCCTTCTTGGCTCTTAAAAAACAATCTGTGTTTCACACTAGATTATTGTTATAGCTTAAAGATATTTCCTGCCATTTTTAAAGACTTCTGCTTGTAGAAAACTTAGATATTACAACTAGATTAAATATTTATAAAGTATTTACTGTATGTTAAGTATTAGGCTTTTTTTTTTTTTTTTGGTCTTTTTGAGACAGGGTCTCCCTGTAGCCCCAGCTGTCCTGGAACTCACTCTGTAGACCAGGGTGGCCTTGAACTCACAAAGATCCACCTGCCTCTGCCTCCCAAGTGCTAGGATTAAAGGCGAGCGCCACCATGCCCGGCAAGTATTAGGCCTTTTCTGACCTATGATTTAAAAATAAGCAAGCAAGCAACACACTACTGCTTTGGACATAGAAAATAAATGTGCACTTTGGTTGAAAATCTTGTTATAACCCATTTGTGTGCTCCACAGTCTCTGCTCACTTCCCACTCTCGATTTATACTGCAAGAAAGAGAAGGACCCTGGGTTCCAATGCTAGATTTCTCTCCAGGGTTCTTCCCTTCTCTCTGTTCTAAATTTGTCTTGCCAACATACTTCTTTCTGACCTACTATACTCAGGATTGAAGCTGCATGAGAGAAGGAACTGGTAGAGTCCACTGACAGGCATGCCCAACTCTGGCTACTCAGCCACATGGAGCAGGTGCCAGCAGGGCTACCAGTTGCCCCGAGGTCTTGACTAGTCCTGGTATTGTGGATGAGGAGCGACTGACTGCTCTTCTTACTTGCTCCTCTGTCTCACTCTCCTGAAGGAGCACTCACACAGGGGCACAGGAAGGTGAGCAAATAGTCCAGGTATATATTTCCACAAGTGGGAGAGCAAAGTAGAAAACAGGTCCACCCTTCACAGTGGAGGGTGGTCAGAGCTGGGTGACAACAGCAAAGGGCCACCCCTGGTGTCTGGTTTTACAAGTCTCTGTTTACTATGTCCCTCCCCATTGATAACCCTTGGAGTTGTCTGGGGTGGTCTCTCTCCTGGACTAGGTGGAGGCTTTCTCAGAAGCTGTTTTTACAGCTATGTCTGTTATAATTAGATGTATAAGATGCAAGAGTATGTGCAAAGGTACTCATATGGTTGAGAAGCTTACTAAGGGGAAGGACAACAGGTACCTTGCACATGGTCCCTAATGGGAATTCCTGGGAGCAGGCTGGCGCCTGTTGAGACTTTTTTTTTTTTTGTCGTTGTTTTTGTTTGTGTTTTTTTCTCCCCAGAGCCCTGTCCTTCCACTTACCTGGTCAGCTTGGCTGTCCTATAGGCAGCTGCAAGCCCTCTCATTTACTAACAAGGTCAGTGTTCCTGACCTTGTTAGCCTTAATATTCGTTTTATCTCTTAACATGAATTTTAACTCTAACATTTGTTTTCACCATAACAAGGTTACAGGTGGGAATAGCCAGCTTCCCACCTGTAACCTTCAGGGCTTAGAACCTGGGAGGAGTTAGCTGCAGTCTAGGAAGGCCTTAGAACAAGGCTGGATGGCATGGGAAAAAATGGGACTGAAAGTTCCATTTTCCATACCTCTGTCATTTCCTGAGATAATCACTGATAATGGGATCTGTGTAATCATTATTTGAAATTCACTTTTGCATTTCAGAAATGGTCTTAATTTAAACTTTAAAACTAGAGTTTTTAAACAATTTATTGTTGTTTGTGTATGATTCACGTGGCTTATGGAAGTCAGAGGACACCTATCTAGAATAGATTCTTTCCTTCCACTGTGGGATCTGTGGATTGAATTCAGGTTTATGCTTGCTGGGCAAGTTCTTTTACCTTCTGAGCCATCTTACAAGCTGAAACTGGAATTTGAAATTTTGCCCCTTAAAAACATCTACTTAAAGTGCCCCTTATTTCTTTTCTGATCATTCTGAAGCATTATATACACAATTTGCATCCATTTTGACAAATAGAACTCTTATCTTTCATGATGAGTCTTCTTAACTTTTAGTTTGTTAAGCATTCCTTTACTGCTTGCTGTCTACAGGATACTGTACTCAGGGATTCAGGTTTATAGTGGAATTCTGGACATCTGGTCTTTGAGAAAATTAACATCTATAGACATATGGACAGGACATTGTAAGGAGCCTGCTATTTCAACTAGATAGGATCTAGTGATAGGGCTAGAAAGATTATCTCCAGCCTGGTCACCAGTGCCCCCTGGTGAGTCACCATTGTCCTTATGTGCCATAACAAGTAACTTTTTTTGTCTCTTAGAAGTGGGAACCTGCTGAAGGATTTTAACCTAAAGTCTGGTCAGATCAGACAGGAGTTTTAGGAATGTTACCTGGGGAGTCTTCCTTTGCAAGATGGGTTTAAAGAAGGTCACATGGAAGAAGAAAACAGGAGAGTCCATTACAGTGATCCAGATGGAAACTGGAGTGATGACTGTAAGAACCAGGTGTTTAGAATGATTTCATAGACATGTAGGAAACAGAATCAACACAATTCAGGACAACCTTACTTTAGAGCTTATATGAGTGGATGCTTCAAAAGAAATTTGGAAGGAGATTTGTGAAGAAAGATAATAGTTTTTTTTTGTTGTTGTTGTTGTTGTTGTTTTGTCTTTTCAAGACAGGGTCTCCCTGTAGCCCCAGCTGTCCTGGAACTTACTCTGTAGACCAGGATGGCCTTGAACTCACAAAGATCCGCCTGCCTCTTCTGCCCTAGAGCTGGGATTAAAGGCGAGCGCCACCACGTCCAGCTGATAATACAGTTTTTTTACTGTGTATTTTACGAAACTTTAAGTTTCTTGAAAACAATGTCACATTATTTGTCCTTTGGTGTGTCCATCCATACCTTCATCTATCTAACACTTATTGAGCGCAATACTTTATATCAAATACTAGACAAAAGTTATATATAGTATGTGAGTTATATTTTTGTGTATCTTTTTCATCCTTACCTGTATCTTTCTATCTTTTCTGTAATCTATAGTAAATAACTAGTCATTTGTTAAATAACTCTTGTGAAAGCAAGTTGAAGGTTGCTTCAAAAGTATGACATTCTGTCTCTGCTCTTCCCCACCATAGGGAAGTACAGAAGCCCTGGGCTTGTACATGCCAAAGCTCTTTATGAATGTTAGCATAGTCGTGGTATATTTTCCTTTGAAGGACTATCACTTTGGCCAGCCATTTACCACATAGCATACACTTTGAAATGACTGTTAAGTACTTTTTTTTTCATCTTTTTGAAACAGGGTCTCCCTTTAGTCCCAGCTGGCCTGGAACTCACTATGTAGACCAGGCTGGCCTTGAACTCATAGAGATCCACCTGCCTCTACCTCCCGAGTGCTGTGATTAAAGATAAGCGCCACCTGGCCCGGTTAAGTACTACTTGAACTTTGACTTGGCATCTCCTATACAGAAAATAGTCAAAAGGGTGACATAATAGATCTTACATCCTATTAGATGCATTTTTGTGTGTGTGTGTGTTCAAGAGTTAAAGTTTAAGTAGCAATATATGGTGATATAAATGTAAAACTTCAGGGGTTAGAATGTGCCTCAGTGGTCACTTACCTAACATGTGTAAGGCCATGGGTTCAGTTTCCAACACCACAAAACTAAATTAAAAAAACAAAACAAAAATCATTTCTATGGCACTGACCATATCCAAAGCACTCAACCACATGTGGTTTCTGTACTGGACAGTGCAGATATAAAAATCCCATCATCGCCGGGCGTGGTGGAGCATGCCTTTAATCCTAGCACTGGGGAGGCAGAGGCAGGCGGATCTTTGTGAGTTCAAGGCCAGCCTGGTCTACAGAGTGAGTTCCANGCTCACTGGCATGGCTCGTCCAGCTAGTCAGCTTGCTCTGGGATCTTTGTACTGCCTTCAAGCACTGGAATTACCAGCATGCTGCCACATCCTTCTGACATTTTTGTGGATTCTGGAGTCTGGAACTCTGGTCCTCATACTTGAGTGGAAAATACTTCACTCACTGAGCCAGTTTTCTAGCACCCCCTTGCCATATTTATTTTCTTCATAAGTCTTCTTTCAAATACAGAGGCTTCAAAAGTTTCTTAAAGACATAAACCTTATCTGCAAAGATCTTGTGGTTTACTAGAAAAAGCACTGAAACTACAATGATTATTAGACCCTTCATGGGCCAGCAAAATGGATCAGTGGTAAAGGCAATTGCCAATAAATCCAATGACCTGAGTTTGACCCTCATAACCTATATAATGGAAGGAGAAAACCAACTCCTACAAATTGTCCTCTGACCCTCATACACATTCTATGGCATGTGTGTGCCTACACAAATACACAGACTACTACTACTACTACTACAACTACTACTACTACTACTACTACTACTAATAATAATAATATAATAGGCACCTTTTTAAAAAGACACTACAAAATGTGGTAAGCAATGGACCACATGAAGAATGGATGAACTAGTGGAATGCAGCCATAGATGGGGAGATTGTGCATGTTTTATGAGGAAAGGTTCATGGGTAGGCAATGTTTAGGGTGAATGCAGAACAAGCAGTGATTTGTCAGTGAGAAGCGAATAGAAGCATGGTCCAGATGTGTTGATAGAATGGACATCCTGGGGCTGGAGAGATAGCCTAGTGGTTAAGAGCACCGAATGCTCTCACAGAGGACCCGAGTTCGATCCCCAGCACCCACATGGCGGCTAAGAACCATCTGCAACTCCAATTCCAGGAGAAAAAAAAAAAGGACATCCTCCCAAGGGACATGCTTTGGAGATTGTCAGGGACTCAGAATAATATGGACAATGTGTCCAAAGGATTCCCAAGGCCACAGGTGCCATAAGCTTCAAAAGTGAAAGATCTGAAAGGACTCTGTCTCTGTCTCTCTCTGTCTCTCCCTCTCTCTCATTGCAATGTTGGTTAATATTTTTGAATAAAATAGCAGTATTTCTATTTTTTTTTGTCTTTTTGAGACAGGGTCTCCCTGTAGTTCCAGCTGTCCTGGAACTCACTACGTACACCAGGCTGGCCTTGAACTCACAGAAATTCACCTGCCTCTCCCTCCCAAGCACTGGGATTAAAGGTGTGAGCCACCAAGCCTAGCATGTATTTCTATTTTTATTGAGGTAATTATGGAAAGAATTGGGGTGGAAATAAATAAAAAGATAATTCTAGGCTTGACGATGTCATTAAAGCAAAAATGATGGTTATTATTTTGACCCAGTGATACTAGATCCTAAAATCACTATCGATTTTCATTTTTTCTCTCTCTGTGTATGTACATGCACATGTGTGTGTGTGTGTGTGTGTGTGTATGTGTGTGCAGCTGGAGGCTGTGTGTGTATGTGCAGGCATGTGCATGTGGAAGCCAGAGGTTGACATCAAGTGTCTTCCTCTTCATCTGTTGAGGCATGGTCTGAAGTTCACTGATTCATCTAGACTAGACTAGGTGTCCAGTGAGCCTCATGGATCTGCCCATCTCCACCCCTTTGGTACTGGAACTACAGGTGTGGGCTGAAGCATCTGGCTTCTTTAGGTAGATAATGGAGGGAAACTCAGGTTCTCATGTTAATGTGGCAAACACTTTACCAACTGAGCCATCTCTCAAGTCCTCACAGTTGCTGTATTAGTCGCTTTTCTGTTGCTGTGATAAACCACCATGACCAAGGGAACTTATAAAAGGAAGAGCTTATTTGAGCTTATGATTGACGGTTCCAGGGAATTAGAGTCCATTGTGGCAGGAGGCATGGTGGCTGGAGCTGGAGCAGAAAGCCGAGGTTCACATCTCACAATGAGTACAGGAAGTCAAGAGAGAGAGAGAGAGTGGAGACTGCAAGGCTTGTTAAACTCACTAAGCCTGCCCCCAGTGACATACTTCCTCCAGCAAGGCCACACCTTCTAAGACCTCCAAGAATAGTGCCACCAACTGGAGACAAAATGTCTGAATACTTAAAGCCTATGGGGGGGACACTCTCATTCAAACCACCACATTCCACTCCCTGGCCCCCATAGGCCATATAAAATGCAAAATGCATTTAGTCCAACCTTAAAAGTCCCCATAGTCTTTACCAGTCTCAATTCTATTCAAAAGTCTATAGTCAAATCTCTTCTGAGACACAGGCCAATCTCTTAACTGTAAGCTCCTGTAAAATCGAAAGGCAAATTACGTACTCCCACATACAGTGGAACTGAATACACATTCCCATTCCAAAAGGGAGGAATAGAGGCATAGTGAGGAAATACTGGATCAAAACAAGATCGAAAACCAGCAGGGCAAACACCAAGTCCAGTTGCTCCATGTGTGACTTCTGGGAATTTATTTCCAAAGGGCTTAGATGGCTCAGCTCTTCAGGGTTGAGTGCAACATGAATCTCTTCCTTAGGCTGGTACCACTCCCTGTATGCAGCTCTCCGTGGCAAATATCTCACAGCTCTGGCAGCTTGAATGTCTTCTTGGGGTCTCCACTGCCAACCAGGCTTCACATTCACAGCTTCACATAATGGCCTATCAGGGCCTTCTTTATTCGGGGACGCCCCTGCTGCACTCTGCCTGGCCTCTGTGGCTCTGATTGACGGTTCCAGGGAATCAGAGTCCATTGTGGCTGGAAGCATGGTGGCCGGGGCTGGAGCAGCAAGCCGTGGGTCATATCTCGCAATGAGTACAGGAAGCAGAGAGTGAAAAACTACATTTTGGAAAATGACACCACATAACGTACTGTGGGACTATGCCTGGCCATGGTTCCTCATGCTATCAGCCAGAAATCTGTTGTGAAATTCTTTTGTTGTTGGATTTGTAGTTCCTTTTTCAAAGAGTGATTTAGAGCATGGAAGGTATATCTTCCTAAGTTTCTATAACAAAAAGATATTGAAGGAGAAGGAGGAAAGCCAAATACTAGAGACTAGAGGAGCTCGCAGGAAATTGCAAACATGGTGGAATCTCCAGAGCCTTCCATTTTGTGAAGTCATGGATAATTTAAAAAGTACTGGCTTTTACTTTTGTTTGTTTCTTTGCTGGCAACCACATCTATCTGCCAACCTTTCTAAAATGTCATGATGTAATTATTTTAACAGGCACTGTATGCTCCTTTATTTGGGGGATATTAACCTTTCTAAACAAAAGGAATGTTAATATACACTGGAGACACAACTAATGGGATTTCATTTTTCTTGTTAGGCTAGAAGCTTGATTTTTTTTTTTTTTAACTTCTTGTAAAAGAATGCAGCAAGTGAAATAATTGCCTTAAGCTAATCCATGATAGCGATTTTAAACGTGACTCTCCAGATCACTTTTATATGGCTTAGAAAGAATAATGTGATTTTCTTGTTTTTGTTTGCTTTGGCTGAACAGTGTTGAAAGACGATATAAATTCAATGAATTCAAAACAAAGGGAATGCTAATTGCTAATGTGCTGAGTTCTTTTAAGGCATGAAATATAGTGTTTAATTCATAAGCATTGTTTATTTTTTTATAGATTTAGTTAATTTTGAAAGTTAGTATAGGCAAAACTCAGAATAAATTAACTAGCTTGCTGTTTTCTTAATCAATTTGTATTCACATTTGCTATTTACATGTATCTGACCTGAATGTGGTGTTCTTTTTACAGAGGTAACAGTCCTGGCTTCTCAGACTGCGAGGCAGAATATTTTCAGGACTTCTATAAGGCTCTTCCTTTCCCTGTCTTTCTCCTTCCCCACCTTTTCCCTCTACTTTTCGGATGAATATCCGCTGAAATGTATTTATGGAATCCTGACTCTCACCGCTTGACCAGTAGCACATATTTGCCATGCAAATAAATGGTAAATGGTAAGGCAGTGAAACAAATTAAAAGTAATTGGCTACTATGGCATCAAACCTGTGGCTCTGGCTCTGCTATTATGACCTGCCTGCCCCCTAGTCCCATAGACATGCCCAGCCTGAACACAACCTGAATCATTAATCCTAGTGCTGATGGGGCAGACATAAAACAATAAAGATGGGTGGGAAGGAAGGAAGGAAGGAAGGAAGGAAGGAAGGAAGGAAGGAAGGAAGGAAGGAAGGAAGGCAGGCAGGCAAGGAGGCTGTGGGATTGAACTGTGATCCTTTTCTCTGTCAAGCCCTTGAACAGCTTTGAGCAACAAAGATGACAAGTTTTTTGCTATTTTGGATTAGTGAGAGAATATGTAATGGTTTCCTTTCCCTTCCAGGCACAAATACCAACAGAATCTGACTTGGGAATGAAAGTGCTAATTTCATTTGGTGGCTTTCAGACTTGAAGTATGGGCTAGAGCAGGAATTGTACATTAGTCAGCTGAGGCATGGGAGGGTATTCTTACAGTGCTAATTATTATTTCATGACAGTGATTTACATTATGTTGTCTGCTTTTTACACCCCCAAACTAGCCATTGTTTTGGGAACAGAATCAGTTGGGTTGTCAAGCTCTTTTTCACAGATGAATCTTGCTATTTTATGAGCACAGACACTTTAGGTAATAAAGAAAGCTTTATTGAAGACAGTCTTGCATATGAAATGTAATCTGGCTGAATATTAAAAAAACTAATAGGTTTATATTTTAGTCTTGATTTTTAAAGTATATTTTTTGACATTCTAATTGCCTTGCTTTATCTGCATTAAATTTAATCTGTTTTTATTGGGATGCAGCTAAATTTTTGTTATTCATATTGAACTTATGAAGGAGTGACACATACAGTTAACAAATAAATACAAAATGAAATTGAATATAACCCCTTGATGCGTAAAGGAAGATGAGTAAAAGACAGAGTTGATTGCGTGTCTGGAAGCGTATCTGCCTGATTTATGTTCTAATTTTAGTACTGAGTTTCCTTTGTAATAGTAAAATGTCACATTAGCATGTCCCCTTTAATAATCGAATGTGCTACCAGTGACAATAAATACATGCGCCAAGTCTAGCTCAAGGTGCCTCAAACTTCATAGGCCTGTGACCCTTCCTGATGTAGTTAAATTGCCCAGACGACCCTCCTGTCATATATTTTTAATTGTAAAACACTTGAAATTAATCATGTTTTATTTCTTTTTAAATAAGCACCTCAAGAGCAGTGGTGAGCAGTTTTGCTCACAGCACTTATCCACTCTTAAAGAAAATTAAAGATTGGAAAGGGCCTGTGTCTCTGAGGCAGATCTACACAGCAGACAAGGACTGTACTTGCTATTCCTCCACACAGTCTCTTGCCTCTGCACTTAGTGAAAATTGGCATCAGTGAATATAACAAAGTACAAGCATTTTGAATTATTACCGCAAATCTTCAAGTGGTCATAACCCAAGCTCTCAAGGACCTTAGTGAGGGCTGAGGTTTTCTGCAATTTGAATGGGAACTGAGTGCCTTTCATTTAAACTACATGGAGCTAATCTTTAGGAGTATTGGAATCTGTCTCTGAACTAATTATGATTTACAGAAATTGATAATTTGTCTTCTGCATGTGTCTGCAGGAAGAAATTACTATTAAATTTGATTAACAAATGACAGATTTCAGCCCAGTAATTTACCATCTTTATTAGCAAACTTACAAAACTTCTAACAGTCATCTTGGTAGTTTATCTAGAAACACCGTGATACATGTGGCTTTAGCAAAAACCCACCTTACCTTTAACAAATAGATCTTGTTGTGGTTTGTCTTCTCAGCCCTCAAGTACAACCCATGTACTCCAGCTGATTTCCCATGAGAGACAGAACTTAATAATATGTAATTAACTTCCAAAAATGAAGAATCTGGCCTTCCAAATACATTCTCAGAGAGCTGCGTCAGATGTAATATTGCATACAATGAAGAAGAATGCTATATTCACCTTATTTTTTCATGCACCACTGTGTCAAAAGTTTTTCCTTTTTTTTTAATTTATTTTTTATGTTTTTGCTCTTTTCAAGACAGGGTCTCCCTGTAGCCCCATCTGTCCTGGAACTCACTCTGTAGAACAGGCTGGCCTTGAACTCACAAAGATTCGCCTGCCTCTGCCTCCCAAGTGCTAGGATTAAAGGCGTGTGCCACCACGCCCGAATAAGTTTTTCTTTAATTTAAAACATTTTGCAGACACTGATTGGTTAAAGTTGAGGCATAATGTACAGTTGACATTGTGAGTGATTCTGAAGTATCCTTTGGATGCACATAATTGAGATGTAAAACTATTGTAGCATGGCAGTAAGTGGGCATTAAGACTTTTTTCTTATGTAAGGAACATGAAGTAGTTTTTTTTTTTTAATTTTTATTTATTTCTGTATGTGTATGAGTGTACTGTCTGCATGCAGGTTTGTGCACCCGTGTCGTGCCAATAGCCGCGGAGGTCAGAAGAGGGTCTCGGATTCCCCTGGAACTGGAGTTCTCCTGGAATTGGATTTCGGACGGTTCTCGGCCGCATGTGGGTGCCGGGGATCGAAACCCGGTCCTCTGTAAGAGTGGGTCCTAGCGCTTGCTAACCGCTAGGCCATCTCTCCAGCCCATGAAGTAGTTTTTTAAGTACACTAACATCCATGTTTTTATACAGTTGAGAAAATATTCCATTGTACTAAGCAGTCTACCAGAGTTGTCACAGTGACTAAAAATGTTATTTCATATTTTCCTGTCAGGAGAATCTTGTCTTCTTGCATGCCAAAAAGGAAGTTATGGGGCTAGAACGATGGCTCAGCAGTTAAGAACACTTCTTGCTCTTGCAGAGGACCTGGGTTTGGTTCCCAGCACCCACACTGGGCTGCCCACAGCCACCTGCAACTCCAGTTCTAGGGTACATCCAGTGCCCTCTTTTGATCTCCATGACCTCCTGCACATACAAGATGCACATATATACACTCAGGCACACACACACACACACACACACACCACACACACACACACACATTAAATAATAAACATTTTAAAACACAAGGGAAGTTGAACTTTTAACCTTTCAAAGACCCAGAGGTAAAGCCTAATTTTATAATGACATGAAATAAATCTTCTGTTATCTAAGTAATAATTCACCAGAAAAGTCTTAAATAGCCTCTTCTCTCAAGGATGCAGCTTGTTTGCAATGCCAATATTAAAATGGACCTGCTGGGGCTGGAGAGATGGCCTAGCGGTTAAGAGCGCCGACCGCTCTTACAGAGGACCCGGGTTCGATCCCCAGCACCCACATGGCGGCCGAGAGCCGTCTGAAGCTCCAATTCCAGGAGAACTCCAGCTCCAGGGGAATCCGAGACCCTCTTCTGACCTCCGCGGCATTGCACGACACGGGTGCACAGACCTGCATGCAGACAGTACATTCATACACATACAGAAATAAATAAAAAAAATTAAAAATAAAATAAAATAAAATAAAATGGACCTGCTAAAGTGAGTGATGGGGAGGTATGAATAACTTCAAGTGGGGAGATAAAAACAACATATTGCACACACCTGCTCTCTACTTAACGACCATCTCATCAAGTTCTTGAATGAGTGGAATGGTGAAGGAGGGGTTCAGATGCTAACAACCAGCAAGGCATAAGGAATGGGGTGACCCCCCTGGACACTGGGCACTGTGGGTGTCTTGGCCTTGAAGCCTCACTCTCGCTGTGGTACATCCTTGACCTTTGACTTGAATTCAATAGAGGTTAGAATCTGTACAGTGGCCTAGTTTAGAGAATGATAGCTTACATTCCTTTCACCCAGTAGATCTCTTGACTGCTTCTGTTCTTCCAAAAGCCAAGGCCATATTGAGGTTCCCCCCAAACATGCGCGCACACACACAGGCCAGCTCTCCTTTATGCAACAGCAAAAGATTCCTAAAATGTCTTTCTTTCACCAGTGGGTTCCTGAGGTCCTTTAGGAGTAATTCGTTAAGTTAGTCTGTAATTATTTTGCTTATTCTCAGACTGGTATTCTCTGTCAGTTCCTAAGCATGTATCTTTTGAAAACAAGCCAAACCATGTAATGGGGAGCAAGTTAGGTCATTTTAGGACTAGGAGGCTGTCCAGATAATGGTAAACCACAAGTGGACATTTGTAAAGGGACTGTATCCACTCTCTTCCCTGTCCAGCTCACAAACTGAGTATCTCTGAGAAGAAATTTCCAAGACAACAGGATTCATAGAAAAAGGTACACAATGAGCAGTGTGGTTTCATTGAGATGATCAGCAGATATTATATGGAATCCTTACACATCAAATGAGATAAATGGAATGGGTTCTCCAGAAACCCAACGAAGAAGATGGTATTATTGTTTCAGAGACTCTGTTGGATGCACATGAATTTTCCTTTTAAATTCAGAGTTTAGGAAGTCAAATTGAAACTCACAACTTTCAGCAGAGTAGAAAAATGCTTGAACATGTAGGAGGTGAAGCAGGTGGGTTCTTGGTGGACCGAGGAATGCCGCAGGTTAGTCCGACAAGTGGTACTCCTAGCCCTGGCCTCTGTCAACCAGAAGTGCTCTTGGAAGACCAGTGATAAAACAAGCAGGATGTAAACAGCAGCAACTTAAGTACTTGCCAGCTCAGTTGTTAGGAGTGGAAGTAAAGCTAAAGATTAAAGACAGCTTGACAAAATCCTACACACCATCCAGCTGGGCTTTACACATTATGAGATGTGGTCGGACAGAATGAGGGTGCTTAAAAAAATTATTGCTATTATGCAGCTGGAGGGCACTGGGCTGAGCTGGGAAGATGCCAGGAGAACTTGTGCTGCTTGTGTAGATAAACTTGCAGTACTTCAGCTTTCAACCCCATCCAATTCTTTCTGTCAGATTCCCTTAACCTTGTCCTGTCCCTTGCTGAGCACTGACATTTTCAGAGCAGAAGAAAATCACGTTAAATTTATGTATGAGGAGGAGGGTATGCCTGTGTGTATTGCTAGAATCAGGTTTTAAGTGTTTGGGCTCTTTTGATTAGTTCTCTCCTTGGTTTATTTTGTAGTCTCAGAGGAGCTTATAAACCAGCAGTGAGTAAGAGTCTTGATTCAGCCTCTCCCATTTTTGGCCATCACTGGAGCAGGCCTTTGTGTAGGCTCTGTAGGAGAGGCTCAGCCCTGCTGAGGAAACCAGGTTGGCTTATGCTGTTTGCCTAAGCCTGTTTCAGCCCCTACAGTGCTAGTTTTGACAGCGCTTTAACTGGGATTTTGCCCAAGATTTTGTTTGATGAAAGAGTAATAAATGAAAGATGTATGACAATTTCTCATGCTGGAGAATTGTGAGATGGGCCTGGAAAGGAAGATTCAAACCAAATTGAAGAGCATGTGGAACATTTGATGAAAGAGAATATATTTTTACATTTCCTGTAGACAGGTAATGGGGAACCACTAAGAATAACTGAGTAGTTCAGAAGCCATAGGAAAGATGGACTCCAGGGATACTGTCAGGTTAGAGGGCTATTACATTGGAGCGGCAGAATGAGAGATGGTTGTTGTGAGCAAGGCAGCAGTAGTCATGGGAGAACTATGTAAATGAAGGATGAAGGATGGGTCTCCCTTCACATCCCAGTTCCATGTCTGGAGCTTCTGGAAATATAATAGGAAGAATCATAAAATTGTGTCTCTGTTCCTTGTGGAGGGAGCATGAAGAAGCTGGTCTGTGATCCATTAGTGATCATGCCTGTCATGAGTGAAAGAACAGGAGATAGTGGCCCCTCTTTTATGCAGCTCCACAATGCAAAGGAGAAATAGTAGGGTTAGCAACAGACTGAACACTGGGAATTTGAGTATTTAGAATGGGATTTGATCTTGGCTGACTAAGCATGTGGCCATTATAGTGCTTAAGTTTGAATGCCGGACTTTTTCGCATCTGAGTCAGGTGGCAGGAAGCAGACCAAGACAGTGCTCAACTCTGACTCTCAATGGGGACATTTTCTTAACTTGAGTCAGACTGCAAGAAACAGACAAATAAATTGGCAGCTGAGTTTGGAGGCCAGTAAGTATTAGGGGGCTCTCTCTAGGCAACTTTAGAATCTTATCAACATTTCATTGAAGCTTTTTGTTTATTTAAACTCAAACACAAATTTATTAACTATTGCATTTTAGTGTTTGCTCTAGCTATCTTGAGCATAAACAGAAGATTATAAGTTAAGAAGAATCCCAATCTTAATTTTTGTTAGAGAGAAAAAGGATTCAGGGATTATGGTTTCACCCAGCATCTCAGAAGTAACACATGGCAGGATTGGGTCTGAGACTTGGGTCTAGGCTCTCTCCCTATATGCTTGTGCTCTCTTTCCTAGAATATAAATTTTACAGACTTGAACTTTATATATAGAAATAAAGGATAAATGATGTGCATAATCTGACAGAATCATTTGGAGAGGTGGAGATGCTGACAGTACCCAGCTTTTTGCCCTTTACATTTCGCCTCTGCGTTCATACATTCATAAATATATTTAAACCCATCTCTGAACATTTAGGTCATTTCTAGTCATTTGCTCTTATAAATAGGAAAAGATGGTATAAATTAGCCAGACTGCCGAGGTTTAAATCCAAGCCCTATTACTTTTTACCAATGAGATCTTTGGAGTGTTTCTTAACCTTTGTGTCCCAGTTTCCTTATTTGCAAAATGGGATGATAATGACATGCTCATACAGTTGCGATACATGAGGATGGCTATAAAGTACTTAGAATAATCATCGGCACATGGCAGGCTCATACATGTAAGAGCATAATTTGGGGGTCATATGTCTTAGACTTAAATTCTAGCTCGATCTAGCTGATTGACCTTGGACATTACCTGAGCTTCTTGGAGCTTAGATAGTAAGCCCTTTCAATTCTGCTGTAAGTTGGAATAAAATAATGCATATGCAGGGCTTTATGGTATTTTACTTAAAATAAGGACACAACACAAGGTAATTGTTTTCATTATTATGATCATAATCATCATAATTAAGAGTAATGCCGTAATGAACATCCCCACAAACCTTTTTATATCTTCTTGACAGTTACCTTAGGGTAAGTTCTTGAAGTAGAATTGCTGCTTCTCTTGACTTTTAAAAAAGGACTTGAATCTCTTATCAGGTTTTGTATATTGATAAATGACTTTTACTGAGCATGTAATTGGTACCTTTTACTAACGTAGGCATAGCAAGATTACTTAAAAGCGTACATTTTCTAGTGTGAAAATTAAGAGCTGAAACTGACCCAGCTTGGAATCACCAAGGAGACCAGCCTGCGTCTGTCTGTGAGGATGCTTGCAGAGAGTGCTGAATTGAGGAGGGAAGCCCCATCCTGAGTGGGTGGCACCAACCCATGGATTCCCAGCCCAGACTGAATTAAAATAAAAAAAAAAAAGGACAGGCGGAACCAGCCTAATGTCCCTAATCATTTCTCTGCACTTCCACGGTCCTGCTGCCATGCCTCCTAGTACCTAGTGAACTCTATCCCTTAAACTGTGAGCCAAAATAATTTTGTTTGTCATAGCAGTGAGAAACATGAGTCACATCTTTAAAGGGACAAGGGCTGTGTAAATATATCAGTTGCAGAGAAAAATTTTGGCTGAGGGAAATCAGAAAAGGTTTCCTCCAAGAGATGTCAGTATTGGCTACTGATAACACAGGGTGTACTGATAGATGGGGATAGGGAAGGGTATTGGCACAGTAAGCTCTGTTACAGATCACCATCTCTGTCCCTGAAGCCTTAAAATGCATGTAGCAGGAATTGGCCTGGGAGAATTAGAAACTGGTAAGAAGAGTCCCCCCCTCCTCTCACAGCTCATTTTGTTCCTTCACCCAGAAGCTCTAAAGCTTCCTTCCATTTCATTCAGGAGGCAATTTTTGGATTTCCTAGTTTCTCTTAGAAGCATGATACTGTGCTTTGTATTACTTAGGACTGATTCTGGCAACTGTACACATGTAACTCTTGAGTTAGTCAAAATGGAATTCCATTTCTGGGTTCTCTGATTACTTTCATCTGATTTCTCTGGGAAAAAAAAGAAGCTAATCTCTTGATACAGTCTGATGGCAGAGCTTTGTCAGTATAGCTATTTTAATGTAGTCACAATTCTTAAAGTAAGTTAAAACCTTTTCAGTTGTGGCTTATTTTTCAGTGACAATTATGACAAATAGCTGGCATAATTTATTTTTTGCTTTGTAGATGGTATAACTAGAGATCTTATACATTGGGAATGCATTTTTTAATTAATTTATATAATCTCAGTTTAGAACATTGGATTAGGTGTACTTAGGTTGACAAGAAAGAAGTAAATTGGTTTTTTTTTTTTTTTTTTTTTTTTTTTTTTTTTTTTTTTTTTTTTTTTTTGGTCTTTTCAAGACAGGGTCTCCCTGTAGCTCCAGCTGTCGGAACTCACTCGTGAGACCAGCGGGCCTTGAACTCACAAAGACCGCCTGCCTCTGCCTCCCAAGTGCTAGGATTAAAGGCGTGTGCCAGTAAATTGTATTCTGATCCAGTTTGTATAATAATGTGGAACAGAATACACTGAAGTTCAAATGGCAGAGAGACTTAAGTTACATATGTAAGAAGTGACTGTCATTCAGCATGCGTTAGACTTGAACCTCAGAATACAGTGGAAAAATTTCCTTAAAATGGTCAAAAACAGTGAAGAAAGGATCTTGATATTACCTTCTTCTATGCAACTATACAGTTGTTTCCAATCTACTATTAACCAATGCTATGAGTAACTTAGATTGTTTCCTGTAAGATTTTCATGTGACAAAATTATAATTTTATGTTACATCTAGACCCACAGTTCGATTAATGTTTTATCTCCTGAGCAAAAGCACAATGCTTCTTTGTAAACTTTATCTTACTCAAACTGAAAAGTTGCAAAACGAAGGCTATTGTGATTCTCAGGTTCCTTGGTGCTGAGCAGTTATAGAGATTATCTCGTGGTTTGCTTTCTAGTCTACTGAGGTCCATATTTTCTGCAGGTGAACTCGTCTCCTATTTAAAGCTTTTCAGATGTTATTAATTAAAGCTAGTTACTTGTCATTACTGATCATTTACTAACTTTTATTTATTTCGCTTCAGTATTTCACAGTAGGAGCCATTTAATTTAATCACAATATACCTAGTTTTGGCTGTAGAAAAGAACTCAAGTAATTTTTGTTGAGTAAATTGATCATACATCTAACCTAGGAGATATGTATTAGATATCTTAATATTTAACATCATTAGTATTTATGTTTTATTTATTTAATTCAAATTGTTTAGGTTTTAAAATTTTGAGTAGACCCTATTATTGTACATTCATTACAGTGTGAGTTTTTTTTTCTGCAATACCCCCCGAAACATTTCGAGCCTCATCATTAAAAAATTCTTTTTATCAGAACATGACCTAGAAATAAAAAAAAAACATTCTTTTTAGTACTGCTGACTCTGGCTACTTTTTATAATGTTTCTATAAAACATGTCATGAAAGAAATGAACATCGGTTTTTGAATCCTCATAGGAACAATTAAGCTTCTAAATTTGTGGCCCTTACATCATAAACACAAAAAATACTACTCTAAACATGCTCAATCTACTCTATATATTTTTATTTATTTTTAAATAAATCTTCTTTTCATGTTTTATTATTTTTTTATTATTTTTTGTGTGTATGAGCCATGGAGGTCAGAAGAGGGTATCGGATTCTCCTGGTACTGGAGTTAAAGACGGTTCTTAGCCGCCACGTGGCCTGGGAATCAAACCTGGGTCCTCTGAAAGAGCAGTCAGCGCTCTCAACCACTGAGTCATCTCTCCAGCCCCTATATTTTTATTTAATAAACAATTTTAGGCAGTACAGATTTGAATCTTATGTCAATATTTTGCGAGAGCATTTTTCAGTCATTGAGGGAGAAAGACTTCATTGGAGTAGATTGAAACGGGCTATCAGTGTACAAGTCAGGGTTCAGGAAGCACTTTTGGAGTGCTAGCTTTGAGGTAGACAGGTTAATTTGGAATTCCATCATTATTGCCTTGGAGGGCCTGACCTGGGCTGATAGAGCACACTTGAAGACGAGACTGATTTTAAATTTAATCCAAGGTACTTAAGTGATCTTATTGGAAAGAAGAACACAATTTAGAATACCCAGAGGGATCAATACTTTATCTTCTGCCCCTTTCTAACTAAAAAATTATTAATTTCAGTTGGACTTGATAGGTGGTAGATTGAAGAGGCTCATGTCTGATCTCCATTAAAACCTTTGATACACATATTCTTTGTTATAATTGAGAGGAAATCTGTTCTCTTAATTGGTAGTGAAACACTTGCTGAATATTGCCCAATTGGTAATTAAACTTCAGGTTTAATACCTTTTCCTTTATTTTCTGTACTCTGGTATGAGATCACGGTGTGCATGGCTATACATCATTGAATAATGGAAGATGTGTTAAAAATGACAATTGTCTTTTACATACAGTAAAATTAGTGAATAGCCAAAATAGGGTTGGCTTCTATGAAGTAAGTATAAACAAGGCCCCAGGACAATATTAGATTTGTTTCAGAATTTTACATCTTTAGATGGTTAAAGGAAAAGCTGGAGCGAAACTCTCTGAAGGAGAAGGTATGAGATCGTGGGAAGCATAAAGCATCTGAGGTCTCCTGTCCTCTGATCATTTTTATGTCAAGAAAAATACTTAGCTATTTCAAGAGGAAAGCACTGTGAGATGTAACTGTTTCATGCTGAAGGGAAGATGAGCCTGCCATTGTATATAGACTAGGGTGGTGAGCTAATGGTAAGCAAGCAGAGACAGCTGTCTCTCTACAGCAATGGTTCCTGTGTATAATCAACTGCCATTGGTTAGTGGGAGCCACCAAAAAGCTCCAGTGATTATGATCCTTGAAAGAAACATGTTGGTTTCAAGGATTTCTTATCTTCTTTAAGAAGCTCACAGAGTCAGCACCAGTGTGAGCCTAGACATTAGTAGTTCTGTTAGTCTTTCTCCAAATGACAATGTCTCCAAAATTTGAGACCTAAATATTAGTATCAGGTAGATAATTTTAAAGTTTAAATTTTATTGCATCCCGGTTCTGCTGTTTACTAGCTCTGAGTCATCTTGGGCAAATTACTTAAGACTTTCTGTGATTTAATTTTCTTATCTATAAAATAGAATTGATAATGATTCCTACTTGGTCAAGCTTTTGTGATTACTAAAGGAATCAATCTATATCCAGTGCTTAGAATAGGGTGTCACATAGTGCTGTTGTCCATGGTAGCTTCTGTGGTGCAGAAGGTGTTCATTGTTGTTCCTTGTTCTCCTTTTCCTCTGAATGTTTGTAGAAGTGTAAGCTTTGTCCCTCTACTTCCTGAGAAGAGCAATGCCTACAGATGGGTTTTTATAACCCAACATATTACAGTCTACTCAGGGCTAACACTGTGCCACCAGCCTTCTTTTAGTTGTTTCCAGTCTCCTTAGAAGCAGGACTGAAATTCAGCTTAAGTTCAGTTTATCTAAGTTCCCTAAGAAATGGATTTTTAAATAAAGCATTGTCACACCAGAATCATTATCACTACTCCATGTTATATTAATTCAACAATATTTGTGGGTCTCTAGTTTATATATAATATGGTAGTAGAAATTATAGGGATTATTACAAAGAGGATGAAAAGTGAAAAAATGATAACTTTAGTTGCGTTGGTGTAAGAAATACCTAAGAGGGCTGGAGAGATGGCCTAGAGGTTAAGAGCGCCGACCGCTCTTACAGGACCCGGGTTCGATCCCCAGCACCCACATGGCGGCTGAGAACCGTCTGAAACTCCAATTCCAGGAGAACTCCAGTTCCAGGGGAATCCGACACCCTCTTCTGACCTCCACGGCATTGCACGACACGGGTGCACAAACCTACATACAGACAGTACATTCATACATATGAAAAATAATTAAATAAAAAAATTTTTTAAAAAGGAGATTTTTATTTTTTTAATTTTATTTATTTCTGTATGTGTATGAATGTACTGTCTGCATGTAGGTTTGGGCATGCATGTCGTGCAATGCCGCGGAGGTCAGAAGAGGGTTTCGGATTCCCCTGGAACTGGAGTTCTCCTGGAATTGGAGTTTCACATGGTTCTCAGCTGCCATGTGGGTGCTGGGGATCGAACCGCGTCCTCTGCAAGAGCGGTTGGTGCTCTTAACCGCTAGGCTATCTCCCTAGCCCCAAAATCTCCTTTAAAAAAAAAAAAAAAAGAAAGAAATACCTAAGAAAAGCCAAATATTATTACGAAGGAACATTAGTGAGGAGCCCAGGAAGCTGGGATAAGGGTATAGACACCTGCTGCTTGTCTTGGCTGAAAATACCAAAACAAACAAACAAACAAACAAACAAACAAATAAATAAATAAATAACATAGAGGGGAAGAGTGAAGTCTGAATGGCAGAGGAAGAATAATCGATGCATTTAGAGGAAACACAATCTGGAAAAGAGCAACTGCCAAGAAAAAGTGAACAGAGACTTCGTAAGTTAGGAACTTAGTAGTTAATGTGGGACAAAGTCTGTGAGACAATGTCCACAGCACACCAGCTTAACACAGGGATTAAGTGTTGATTACGCAGCCTTTAGCTCATAGGTTGATAAGGAGCTAGAGGACATCTTGGGCTATGTGTAGATGCAAATCAGAGATAGAAACTTTGTCTTTGCAGTCAGCCACAACTAGATACACTGGTTTTAGATTTGCATTAGTGGGCAAGATCATTCTCAGACCTTCAGTCTTCTCCACTGTAAAATGGAGCTCATGTTACTATAAGATGGCAGCTTTGAAATATGTGAGGATCAAATGGGATGGAGAATGTGTGTGAAGCTTTTACCCATTTAAACATCTAGCAAGTATTTAATGAATGGTTACCAGGAGTAACAGTGACAGAGTACATTTCAACCAGATAGAACAACTTCAGTTCAATTTACTTCTTTCCATATTGAGATGTCATGCTCACTGATGTTCCACCTCTTGAAGAAAAAGTTAGAAAAATATATCCTGACTTATTTTTAGCTCTACTCTTGTGAAATGACAGAGCTACTGAATCTATCTGTGAGATCTAGGAATCTTAGTAAAAAGATTAAAATTAGTAAGTAAAAATCTTAGTAAAAATCTTAGTAAAAAGATTAAATTGTGAATATATACATCAAGACAGAACATAAATTGGGTACCTCCAGAATTTCCTGTCTTGTTTGTAATGAATATATTTAAACATTTTAAGAACAGTAGAAACCAAGAGTAGGTGTAATTGAAGAGTTAGTGAAAATTAAGCAAGGCCTCTCATTAACCAAGTGCTTAGTAATCCAAGCTTCACAGTAGTAAGACTTCTTGCTTATTCTTTCCCCCCCAACTATGGCACTCAGCTTTCTTTTTAAAGGTCAACACATGCATTTTAGTTTTCCTTGCAGAGTAATATAGTGAAAAGAATACAGACTGACCCCAAATCTCAAGTTAATCTTTCTTCATGCCATTTTCTAGATGGAGTCATTTAATAAATAAAATTCTTGTGCTTTGCTCCTATATAATGGGAACAGCCAAGATACTTACTCTGTATATTTTACGGAGTGTTTGGATTAATTAGATAAGCCCCAAAGAATAGTTGTGTAAGTATGATCTGATCTGGAGCCACCCAGGACCCTTTCAGGAATCCATTGATTCAACCCTTTCCTTACAGTATTAAAATATAATTCCCTTTGGGGGGTGTTCAACATTTGTACATAAGCAATGTAGATAGAACTTAAAGATCACTAGCCTGAATTGGCTCAATGGCACCAAACTGTCCTAACAGACCCTCCTGTGCTTATCACTTACATGTAAATGAATGTCCCTAATGAAACAAAAGTGGTTAATTTTATCAGATCTCAACCCGAGTTTCTCAGTAGCCTGTGAAGCACAGGGTGTTTCTGCTGTCTCTGATGGTTGTCTGGCCAAAAGTACTGATGAAATTAAGTTGTGAACTGAGCTAGCTTGAGTGTTTCAGAACATTATTTTTCTTGACAAAACAATAAACTGTGGTTATTCAGACTTAAGTATTAGGCAGGTGTTTTCTAAAAAATAAAGTGATCTTGTCATTTAAAGGGAAGCAATGGACAGTGTTGTCAGCAGTAAAATCTAAGCCTTCAAGTATAAAAAAGATTTATAAAAAGCCACATTCTCCATTATGAAGTTGGTAGTTTCCCAGTACTTAGGGACTTCTTTGATGAGATTGTGGTGATACTAAGGAAATTGATTTTCATGATGCTGAATCATGAGAGGAGCTGACTGTGAGAAGATCTGTGCATTCCAGTTAACCCATGGTTTCCCCAAATGACCATTGTGTTACACTAATAATGCATAGGTGGAGTAAATAATTCATGGCCAGAAGTAGCCAATAGACATTAGTGTAACAGCATGAAAGATTCTTTGCCACCACTTCTGACACTACATCCTGCCTATCCTATTTACTCTCTGTTCCTGGCATACATACCATGGCCCAATGCAGATTGGTTTTATTGCATCTTACACTTCCAAACAATGGTTCATCATTGAGGGAAGGAATTCAAGCAAGAACCTGGCGGGGACTGAAGCAGAGATCATGGAGGAACACTGCTTACTGGGTTGCTTCCCTGGCATGCTCAGCTGTTGTTCTTAGCCAGGCCCGCCTGCCCAGATATGGCAGTGCCCACAGTACACTAGGCCCTCCTACAGCAACTAACAATCAAGAAAATGCCTCTGTAGTTACTGCCACAGGCCAGTCCCATGGAGGAAATTCCTCAGTGGAGGTTTCTTTTCCTAGGTGTCAAGTTGACAAGTGAAGCTGACTAGCACACTGCCTAAATAAACCGTTAAGGAACTTGTACTTGCCGCCGTTTGGTATAGCATTAATGGAGAATATCCACAGATGTCCAAAAAGACCAAGCCTCTTTTCTCCACTCCAACTACATAGCTGTATGATTATTTTTTAGATAGTTGAACTGCAAACAGCTTATCACAGCAGATTGAAGAAGCAGACGGGAGAATCAAGGTGTCATCTCATAAGCCAAACACTGAAGAGATTTGCCAAAAACCTCCTTTTACTAATTTTGTTTTTGCTTTGGAAAAGGTAGTCAGTTTTGCTAACTACAGACTTTTTTAGCATGCATTTTTAATGTGCAATGAATTTATTATCATAAGTGGATTAAGAATTCTTTGTCAGTTTTTAATTTTGATTTCTGATCTGGTGACAATCTTTAGGCCTAGCCCAAATAAAAAGTTCTGGGTCTTCTCAATAAATTTTAAATTTAAAAATGATTCTGACAGCCCAATATTGTAGAGCCAGGCCTCTAATGTGGTAAAACTCCATTTATGATTGTTTTGGTGTTCAAGTGCCTGAGATTGCCATCTTGTGACAAAAGAGGGAAGTGCAGGATGTTTTGAAAAGCTCATTTTGAAATTTCTGAGAACTGCTTGTTGGAAATTTATCAAGAGAAAAGAAAGGTATCAATTCAGATTTCCAAGGGATAGGTATTAGGATGCTATGTGCCAAAATACTCATTTTTTGGAAGGCAAGGGAAAAACACTTAAGGAAATTATTGTTTTGAAGTGTTCACATTGGCTGCAGGGCAGCATTCACTTTTCATGTTTGGGACATACATTTCCTACTGCTGCAGAGAGTTCTTGGTATATGAAGTTGAATTTACTGTTTGAAATAAACAAGGCATGTTTGTGGTGATGACTTAACTTTGGAGGTGTCCCATCTCCTGTGATTGACGAGGGTAGAAGGGTTAAGGTAGACGGACTCAGGGGTTAATAAAATTTTTTTTAAGGCAAGGAATAAATAATGAATCAAGAGCTGTTCCTCCGAAGAAGTAAGAAATAACTCCTCCTCCTCATGCAGAATTACTTAACGCCGCCTACATAACGAATACTTATTAATCCTCATACCGAGTCATGAAGCGAAGGCGACCCTCCTTCCTCATACTACTCCGCAAGTCAGAATTCATCATCCTTAAGAAGACACCTCCACTCCTTTCCTTCTCCTGTTTCCTCCTTCCTTCTCCGTCCTCTCTATCCTCCCACGCTCCTCCCTACTACTCCTCCTCCTTCCCTCGTCGCAGTCCTCCCCCTCCTCCTCCCTCCTCCTCCCTCTTCCTCCCTCCTCCTCCCTCTTCCTCCCACCTCCTCCTCCTCCTCCTCCCACCAGCTCTTTAAGGTGTGGATTTTAGGGCCATCCTCTAGTAAAGAGTTTGAAATATGTGGTCCTTAAAAACCAGACCTCTGCATTTCTATGGGATGCGCCCTACACTGAGTAGACCTGGCTCCTCACCCTCCACCTTGGGAAGTGAAGCATACAGAGTGAATATGCACAAACCTGTAGAAGGACAAACAGACAAACCAGCTTAGGCCAAGTCATGAGAGACACAGCTGCAAGAAGCAAGCTCATGAATAGTGAACGCTCATGCTATGGAACAGCTTCAGCCTGTCTGTGTTTGCATCATTGAGCTGTGAGAAAAGGAACGGGCCTCGCTGCATTTTCATTCAGTGAGAATGAAGGCCTACTGGCCAGTTTTTTTTGACTCAGTTCTGCTGATTGTTTTCAAAATAACCTGTTCTTTTCAAATAGTCATGCGTCAGGACAGCTGCACTCAGATGGAGTGACTGTGAGCCTGCACACTAACTACTGTACTAATTTTCTGCCTGTCTTCACTATGTGCTCAGTGACCCTACTGATGAATATTTTAGACATCTGCATGAATAACCAGAGTGCCCATAGGAGAGCAGTTGCTTGTTTGTGAGGCTTGGATGCTATTGAGATGATGCTGCAGTTCTGTGTACCCACATGAAAACAAGAAACATGGAAGTAAGATTTCTTAATCTGGATTGTCTTTGAGCATCCATAGGTGCTCTGAAATTAGTTCCCAAATTTTACTTGTAGATGAAGGGGTATGTTTATGCCTTTAAGAAAGTACCAGCCCTTTCCTCCAACTCTCCAAAGGGACTATGGCCTCATAAAGGCTAAGAACCAATGGATAATGCTTGATAGCTTTGAAAGTGCCTCTTCATACATTTTTATTGGATCCTCTCAACGATTTCTGAGGGGCCCATGACAGACTTTCTCTCTCTCACAGTGTGACTCAGAGCTTAAGTAGGTCCCAACAGGACCTGGGAGCCACGGAAGGTTTTCAGTGAGTTGATGCTGTTGTTGAAGAGCGATTGAGCTGGTGGTGGTTTAGAGGCTATTTGAGAGGACATTTGGAAAATCAGGTGAGAAGGCTGATGGGCCATAAATGTGGCACTTAGAATGGAAAAGAACGAATGAATTTGCAAACCAATTGAAATCCTTAGGTCATGTTTACCAGCTGGTGCTGGGGGGGGGGGGAAGGCAAAACATTATTATAAGATGGCTTTCTGGTGTGCATGACCACGTAAATAGAAGCAGTAGAAAACAATGTTGGTTTGGAAGAACTGATGAGACATCCAGAGAGAAGAGGCCAGTACACCCCCCTGGGAGTGTGCTGAGAGGCTGGCAGTGCTTAGTGGAATGGGAGTAAGTTATTGCAGTGCGCTGGGATGAGACCACATCAACTGTGGTTTGGGTGTGACGGTGATCTGGGGGGAGACCAGAGAGAGCCATGAGTGCCTAAGGAATGCCACCTTCCCCTACCTTTTTGGTTAAAAAGTAGAGATTATTTGTCTCTCATGACCCTCTTTATTTACTCTTACTCCATCTTTATTTCCCAATAATCTGTAATTAAATTTATGTAAGTAACCATAATCTACCTTCAAATAAGTGTGGGCATCAAGCAAAGGATGGGTTGAGGGTCCCCTTCTGTTGTCTCTATAATCACTAATCTTTGGTTTGGAAATTGGCAATTTCGCTTATGTGCTTGCTTTACATTGCTGTGACAAAATGCTTGAGACAACCAACCTTTAAGTTTATTTTGCCTTAATAGTTAAGAAGGTCCAGTCCCTGGTTACTTGGTTCCTTTGCCTTTTTGGCAACCCAGTGCATCATGGCTGGGAGGGCAGAACAGTTTGCTTCAAATTACCTGGGAAACAGAGGAGAAGTGGCTGTGCCCTCCTCTTCAGGGGCATGGCTGGTAGCCTGCCCATCTCTAGGCCCCAATTTTTAAGGTTCTACTGTCTCTAACAGAGTTAGTTACAAGCTGAGAACAAACCTCAGTAATGCTTCCCAACTAGAGCAGCTTAGAAGTGCCATCCACACCCAGGTTTTTTTTTTTAAGTTTTTAAATTTTTATTTACTATTTTTATGTGTATTGCTTGCATGTATGTAAGTACACACATATTTGGGCAGTGCTCACAAGTTCAAAAGAGGGCAGTGGATCCCGGTGCTGGGAATTGAACTCTGGTCCTCTGCAAGAGCAGTCAGTGCTCTTAACCACTGAGCCATCTCCCTAGTACCTCTCCCTTAATTTTTTTTTTTTGGACAGGGTCTCCCTTTAGTCCCAGCTGGCCTGGAGCTTCCTCTGTAGACCAGGCTGGCCTTGAACTCACAGAGATCCGCCTGCCTTTGCCTCCCGAGTGCTGGGATTAAAGGCATGCACCACCACTCCGGGCTTTCTCTCCCTCAATTTTAAGAACTGCTACTCTTGCCCCAGCTCACCTCCCTAGCAATAATAATGCAGCCATACTTGACTCCAAGTAGCCTCACCCTGTCCTCAGTGAGTCTCAGGGTCCGAAATATTCTTTTAATGGCTTTTCTAGTACTTACATCCCAGTTCTCCGACTCCTTCATCTTAAATGACCTTCATCTTTATTTCACTTCAGCTTACATACACATGCCACACCTGATAGATCTGCTCCACTTTGAGCATTTCAAACTCCATTAGTCTCTCTTTGAAACGGACTTCTAACTTGTATCAGCCCCTTCCTCCCTGTTCTTCCAGAACTTGGCTTCCTTTCTTCCTTTTTCACTTTTTGTTTTGTCCGTATTTTCTAGCGTAAGAAAATGAGGGAGGGAGGAGGTGGCAACCCCTTCAAATTCCTGCCTTTGTACCCAGGGGAGAGAAGCCAACAGTTCCATGGTAATTGTGCTTGCCCTGTGCATTTCTTCACAGTGTTCTTCAAGAATTTCCAAAGTAGGTCCTTTCCCTGCCATCTGTTTTCTAACTGCTTTTCGAAGTTACTGGACATGTTAGAAAACTGCAAGAACTGGGGCAATTGGATCAATAAATGCATGTTGAATGAGGGGATTTGTCAGATCATCCCAACTCACTTGGGAAAGAAGAGCCTTAGAAGTGTTGAAGAACAAAACATTTGCATTTCATCTTAGTTATGCTTTGCATCCCAGTAGCTCTGCCAGTGGGAATATTTGTGTGTCACCTGACAGTCCTCAGAAATCTGGGACCTTTTTAACATAGGACATTTTAGTAGGAAGTTACCCTTGTGCCATTTTTCCTCCTTACAGTTGCAGGCTTGATAAAAAGTCTTGATAAAAACTTCCCCTAGATATCTACTCTTTGTGAATTAGGGATTAGGCTGTGTGAATGCTTTTTCCTCTAAGCAGTGAGTGATATTTATTTATTTAATTTTTGTCAGTTGCTTCCATGGTTCATGAATTCTTTATTACAGCAGGAGTCATCAATTGGATGGAGAATCATTGAAATTGTAGGTTTAGGACATTAGTTGGAGTAACCTGAACAATGTGCTTACCTTTTGGGCCCTTAATTTAATTTAAAATTAAATGAGTCTTATGACGCCAAGCTTCATGGATCTGCCTGCAGGGCTTTCTGAATGGAGGTGTGCGTCTCTGTGTAGGAGGCTCTTTTGTTTAGTGGGATAGGCTAGAAAATATTTGGCTACAAATACTCATTGTTTAGAGAGCACAAATAACTGAACATAATATTAGTGAGAAGTTTCATTTGAGATTGAACTGCTGACTTCAAGAATGTAGTAGAGTGAGAGGAAGTGCTGCGAGCAATGTCTTCTTATTTTCCTTAAAAAAAATCCATGAAATTAAGTGAAAAGCAAACAAATCCCTAGAAGTAACTGCAGTGAGTACCAGGCATGGCCCCTGCTGGTTTCTGAAGTTTGCTCATTCTTCCCTGTGGTTGAAATGAGATTGCATGCCCTGGTCTCCAACAAGCCCTGACTCCACCAGACCTCTGCTTCTGCCTCAGGTCAAGGAATCCTGCTGTCTTGTCCTGGCTTGGTTTCTCTTTATCTTCAGTGCTGCTGATCCTTTCCATTGATTTGGGAAATGATTGGTAATCTGCTCATTCTTTGATGTCCTCAGTTTCTTCAAGGTATGCCAGGGAGAGCTGAGACTGCTACTCAACTGGCTCCTGGCCCCCAGGCAGGTCTGGATTGTTCCACAAACTCAGTTGTTAAGAAGTCAAGGACTAACTAGGTTGTGTGCTACTGTCAGCCAGGCTTCAGCTCTGCCTTGTACACCAGGGCATCTTCAAGGGCCTCTTTACCTCCATCACTAGTGAGGGATCTCCATGATGGTGAAGAAAGAACTGCTCGGGTTTGGAGGTAGATCCTTTCTTGTTGATTCCCCATCCCAGGAATAGTACTTAGTTCACAGTAAGCACTGAAGGGAATGGTTGAACTCATTAATCAAGCCAAATTGCTGGGAAGGACCTTAAGCAGTCTTCACGTGTGGTAAGCACTGAAGACCAAGGTCAACAAACCAAGCTCAAGGATGTAAAATCAGAAACCAAACACCATAGTATAGATGAATAATTAAAACAGAATGCCACAGCTTCAAAACAAAGAAGCTGGAGAGATCTGCAGCACAATCCTTTGGAAACAGATTTGCTTTACAAAATGAACTATTAGAAAAAAGCTCTGATTTGTAAACTCTCTAAGATACCTGACAGAGGTTGCATTTATATAAATGAGAATTTTAAAGCAGATATAATGAAAATCATCATAACTAAAATAAATGTTCCTGTAAATAAATAACAGACTTGCCCTAGAAATCCCTGTGAGAAGGGGGAACTTCAGCAAGATGTCCAGACACTGAAGGGACGACACAGGTTCAAAGTAGAAGTAATAGGGATTATTGTGGAAGTCAGACCAAAACAAATTGACCAACTGAGGTTCATTTTTCAGATGTGAGAGATCTGATCTCAGGTGTTGATAGATGAGTCACAGCACAGTGCCAGGCAGAATTTTGAATTACAAATTAACCATGCAAAGTAACGGATTTCTTTAAATTAGAAATTGGTACAGTGAAGGAACTAAATGTACTAAATCAGGAGTCGGTCATTGTGATCTTTTGAGTTTTTATTAAGAGTAGATACAGGGGGTGGGGAGATGGCTCAGTGGTTATGACCATGGCTTGTTTTCGAGGACCTGAGTTCCGTCCCCATCGCTTGTGTCAGGTGGCTTATAAGCACCTGCAACTCCAGTTCCATGAGACATGGAGCTCCCCAGGCACATGCAGTCCTGTGCAGCCCCTCTTACACATAATTAAAGATAATAAAAATGAAAATTTAAAAAGCAGATACATAGTGCTTGATAACCAATACAAGTTTAAAAAGGAATGACTGTAAAACTCAGTACAGAAAACAGAATGGAAGAAGACACCATAATCCTGTCCAGCTGTTGAGAAACAGAATAATTCAGCGTTCCTTTACCTCCATTTTCTGTGGACTCAAATTTTTATTTCATTAGCATATCCCCCAAACATTGTACACTGTCACAAGTCTTTCTGGCTGTACTTAGAATCCCTCTCCCAAAGGAGTTTAGATTTGAAAATATGAACCATATTCATAACATATATTCAAATAATGTTTATTTAATTTGACTCTTAAAAACCATAGCATCCCTGTGGCTGGAGAGATAGCTCAGCTGTTCAGAGCACTGGCTCTTGCAGAGGACCTGGGTTCAGTTCCAGTATCCACATGGTGGCGAACAATTGTCCATAATGCCAGTTCCAAGAGATGTCCCAGAAGATCTATCTCACCCTCTTCTGACCTCCGTGGGCATTGCACAACACCAGTACACTTACATACACGTAAGCAATACATTAATACACATAAAATACAAATAATAAATAAAATATTTTTTAAAACTATAGCATTCTTTTTAAATACTATAGGCAAGTGCCAGAATTTAACACATAAGGCATGTCTTGCTGTTTTTGTAAAAATCATGATCCACTGACTTTGGCACATGGTAGGTGCTAAAATGTCTGCTGAATGAATGAAGAAATATATACCTCAACTAGGTATATAATGAGAAAAATGTAATTTCATCTACAAGTAATAAGTAATTGCAGTGTTTCCCATTATGGGGGGAGAGTGATAGGGAAAATTATTCTGAAATCTGGACCAAACATGTGTCACTGAGTAAACATCGAGGAATGTTGAGATAGGCATGTGGCAGTAAACTCGGTGGTAATCCTGGGCAGGCATAAATCAGGAGGGATTTCAATGACTCCTAATTTTAGGCTCTTAAGAGGTTAATTCATATTGTTGTTCTGGGTGTCTTCCTACCAGAAAGATTTGGCCAATCTGTTAAAACACAGAGGTCAATAGAAGTGATTAAACAGCTAGAAAAATCAACTCAAAAAGGGGAGCTTAGTATATAATTTGGAAAAAAGAATTTGAATCTCTCAAAGTCTAGGGAATCAGGAGGATAATTTAGCATGATTTGAAGAGCTGTGGAGCTGATGGCAGAAAATTGAGTAGAAAAAAATACTTATTGAGCTTAAGACAGTTGTAATAGAGAGACAAATTAAAAACCTCCTAGCAGTCCAAAGAAAGTAGTAAGATGTTTTGATAAAATGTGACACCTCAGGAATGATAACAGCCAGCTTTATTGAGTTCACTCTATGTCCAGCATGAGTAGCAACCCTTTGTTTCATTTCCTCTGATCCTCAGTAGTCTGTGAAATTTGCTTTAAATTTGATACATGAAGACATTGAAGCTGATAGGAGGTAGCATACTGCATTACTCTGAACTCAGATCCAGAAGCCAACTCCACTCTATTTACACCTGCCTTCCATGCCAGGCAGTTGGGTATGAATAAGGTGTGCTTCAGAGAGTTGGCAGAGCAGTTCAGTCAGCTTTTCTTATGTTTCATACACGCTCTAATAAGCCATTTATTTATTTATTTTTGAGACAGGTTTTCTCTGTAGTCCCAACTATCCTAGAACACGCTGTGTAGACCAGGCTCAATCTCGCAGAGATCCTCCTACCTCTGCCTCTAGAGTGCTGGGATCAAAGGTATATACCACACCTGGCCTAACAAGCTATTTTTAATTAAGTAAAACAAAATAAAACAATCTCATGTGCTTTATCTAATCAAAATGTACTTTTGTATAGTTTTCTAGATGAATGAATATTTACAGAAACAAGACTTGCATATAAGATGTTCATTAAAAATAAATAAGTACTCATCCCCAATAGGGTGAGGCAGAATCCATCAAGCACCAGAAAGTTGGCAGCACAGTAATGCCCAAAGGGGAGGAGGCAGAGAGACAACAAGAGATTAGAGCTTGAGCTAGCAAGCTGGGATTCCTTTTCACCTTTTTTTGCTTATTATCTGAAATTAGTAAACCTAACCTACAGAGAGATCTTGCTCTTCCCAGACAGAGGCTCTGACATGGTAACATATGTTGTAAAGACAGCCATGTATGTAAACAAAGTAATATGTATACAAGAGCATCTATGAAAAATAGCATACAAATATTCAGTTAGTAGTGGCTGACATTATTTATTGCTTATAGTTGTCAAATAAGCCAAATGGTATCATATGGTGGTGAGTTCTTAAAAATTTTAATTTTGTGCAATTATCTCAGACTGCACAGTTATAACAGAAAATTTTCACCCTCTGTGTCTCCCTTTCACAATTTGGGAATTGACAGAAGGCTTTGGTGTTTTAAAGTCACTAGCTTGTTCATTGAAAACTCAGCTTATGACAAATTCAATGGTTGCCGAGCTCTACCATGTTAGCAGGCAGAAGCATGCTTTTAATATTCATCATCTTTAGTGCTACCAACTGACATTCAGTACTAAATGTGCAGATATGGGCGCCGAGCAAAACAGCCAGGAAGAGGACTTGCTAATTTGTATTCTAGATGGAAATCTTAAATTAGTTTCCAAGATTTTTAAATGGATTTTTAAATGCCGGGCACATAGGAGATTGAGTTCATATTAATATTTATAAGGTTTGAGAAGATATTTAGTGAAATATTTGTATAATTTAATTTTGGTCATAATCAAGTAGGAAACCTTAACAAGAAGGACATTATATTTTAGTTTGCTGACTCTTTTTGTGGCTCATAGATAGGAAAATTTTCTTTTTCTGAAAAAGTTCCCGCTGACCTATGTAAACTTAAAGAAACCATCATTCACATCCAAAAGTCAGGGGTTGTGTTTGTATAAATCACTTTTGGGTTAGATTGTTTTATGCTAATTTTGTGTAAAGTTAATTAATTTAGAAATCAGTATTGATGAGTTTTTAAAAGCATTTATTGACAGTTCTGCAGAACTTTATAATCTAGCTTCTTTTTTATTCTGTATTATACAGAGCAGCACTGTTGGCTCCCAGAAAACCTGCTTCCTGTAGTTCTGCTTAGGGCTAATTGAGTTTAATGTAGTTTTGTGTGCAGAAGGTATTGACTTGTGCATAGTATTTAATTTGTGTAAATATGTGTGTATGTAATGTTTTGCCCCTCTGAGTTTTATTTTAAATGTAACCCTTGAAACTGGGATAATAGAAATTCTTAGCTTAGGCCTGCTAGCAATTGCAGGTGCCAACGGTTTAAACTGCTGTAGAAATACAATTATGAGCAGCCAAGAGCAAATCTTGTTTTAAGGTCCATGTGTAATGAATGCCTGTTAGTATCATAGAATACAATTAAAAAGAGGTTTACCTCTCCTAAGCTGTGATTGGTTCTTTCTGATGGAAATGTAGAGTCCCCTGAGTAGAATATGTATTCAGCTCTGGGTGATTTAGACACCAGCAAGCCTGGCATACTGCAGGCTTGGATAAATTCAGGGCCGTTATAGTCAGGCAGAGATGGGAAAAGACTGAAAGATTAATGAGGGAGCTTAAAACAAAGCTTCAAAAATGAGAGCAGTGCACTGCTTGGTCTTATGTAATTGTGCTGAATGGGAGTCAGTTTTGGCGGCTGCTGTTAAAAAATTTTAGGAGGCTGGCAGGAAATGTTTGTTTGTTATAAAAATTGGATCTAGAGAATGCAAGTGAAAACCTGGGACAAAATATCTAGCTCCTGCTTGCCTGTGTGATGCTCAGAGACACTCTGGTCAGGCTCTTTTTATTCCATGTTGACTAAGATGCTTGCCCCGTCACCCTCCTCTTCCACCCCTCACCACTTCATGTCAGTGAGGACCCTGATTGAGGACCAAAGTTGTAGCCCTGCCTGCCTTCTGGAAATGTGTATCTGGGCTTAGGCCTGCCAGATCAGGAGCATACAGGAGTGACAGAGCACTTTGCAAAGGTAGCTTAGGTTACTGCTATGACCTGAGGAGACTGTGGACCCCAGTTTCTGGCTGATGGCTTTCAAGAGTAGTTTTACACATTTCTTCACTGAAACTTAACATAAGGGATCCTAGTGGCCTTAACGATGCTCTTTTACCTTTGCAAATCCTTTTAATAGCTGCTCTCATGATGAAATTTCCATTTAAGTGATGTACACAGTTGAGCTCCACGGAGAAGCTGGTCGTACTTACTTAGTACTTACTGGGAGAAAGCAGCTCATAAATAATGTGATGCAGGTGAATCACTTCTGAGACCCAGAGCTTGCCAATACCAGTGAAGAAGACCTGCCTTGAAAGAGAAATGGCCAACTCAGAAGCAAATACTTCAGGCTTCAATGTAGACACACATCAGCCTTTAACTTTGCTTTCCTCCTTCCTTCTTCAAGGAGTTTGGTGCCACCTGCAGGACAGAGGAAGCACAATAACCTGCTCTGCTTTTTGGCACAGCACCTGGGTTCATCCTCTGTTTTTTACAAATTTAATCCTTAGTTCAGAATATAGTATTTATCAGGGTTCTCCTTGGCCCTGGGAGGAGGCTAAGTTCTATGGGAAGGAAGGTCACATCTGTGCTAGCTGCTTGATGGGGGAGTCCTCCTTGTAACTGCCTCCTGAGGTCTGTGTCGGTTTCTGCTGCCTTGAGCCTTTTCTTGGAGAGCAGACTTACTGCAGGGACAGGGGCCCAGCCTACAAGCACCGCTGACCTCACCCTTTACCCTCCTTTGTTTCTGTGGCTCAAGTGGCATGCAAACCAGTATTTTATTTATGTTATTTGTTTTGTTTCTATTTGTCTTGTTTGGAAAGAAAGGTTAAGAAGTTTTAAAACAAAAACAAAAACCTTCCAAGATAAAGGAAGTTCAAGATGCATGATTCAGTTCGGAGAGGTTAAGGGAAGACACGTGATCACTTTTCCCGGTGCATTAAAGGTGTTGAAGAGATAATGAGGATCAATTATTTTCATTCATCAGCCTTTCATAATGCTTCTCTGAATTAAGTTCTCCATTGTTCCGAGCTAGAGTGTTCGGCTTGAAAGGAGTTGAGAACAATGTCGGGTCTTTATGCTTGCTGTATGAATGATTGCAGCTCTTCCCTTCCCACCAGCATCTCTCACCCAGACCCTTTCCTGAACTTTCTGCACGTGCACCCTGCTGAGCTCTTCCTGTGGCCTGGCCTCCAGGGCCCTGCATCACCACCTCTCCAGCCTATACCAGAAGCATGGTGGCTCAGGGCAGACTGAGCTCACCGGCTCCCACATCTTTTCTTCCCATAAAAGAACAACAGACAGCACTGTGGAGTCTAACTTGCCCTCCTTCAGTGTGCTTATCATTTGGAGGTGCTCTGCCCTCTCCCACCCTAAGCAAATGACATCATAGTTCATTCCATGTTCTGGTAAATAACTCTTAGTTATCTTCAACAAGCTCTACAGAAATCTAAATCGTTCCACGCATGTTTCTTTACTTCTGAATAGCTTTTCTTGAGTTTCTTTGTTCTGAAATTGAGTTTGTTTCACTTTTCTATCATTTCATCTTCTTGAGTTTTCTGTAACTCAGTATTTTCCTTTTTTTTTAAAATACACTTTTAAAATTTTATTTTGTATGTGTATGAATGTACTGTCTGCATGTACATTTGTGCACCCGAGTTGTGCAATGCCGCGGAGGTCAGAAGAGGTTGTCGGATTCCCCTGGAACTTAAGTTCTCCTGGAATTGGAGTTACAGACAGTTCTTAGCCACCATGTGGGTGCTGGGGATTGAACTCGGGTCCTCTGCAAGGGCAGTCAGTGCTCTTAACCGCTAGGTTATCTCTCCAGCCCAACTCAGTATTTTCTAAGTCATTTGTCTTCTTTAGATATTCTTTTTTTTTTTTTTTTTTTTTTCATTTTTGGTTTTACACTTTTTGGTATTTTGCAGACAGGGTCTCCCTTTGTACCAGGTGTCCTGGAGCTCGCTCTGTAGCCCAGGCTGGCTTGACCACAGAGATCCACCTATCTCTGCCTCCCGAGTGCTGGGATTAACGTGTGGCCACCACGACCGGCTGGATATTTTACTAGTTGGTGTCTAGTAGATTTGAGCTAGAAACAAATATCTGGTCAAATGAGTTTCCTGCCCACCCCATCCTAAATTATTACAGAATTTCAACATTTTGCTGTTGTAGACATTTGTGTTGTCTATTAAAACAGGAATTGGCAAGTAAGAAACAGTTTAGTTTTTTAATGGAAAAAGCCACACATTAGAGCTAAAAGGAGTTCAAATGTAGTTTTTTTGTTTTGTTTTTGGTTAGTTTTTTTGAGACGGGGCTCCCTTTATCCGCTGGCCCGGAGCTCACTCTGTAGACCAGGCTGCTTGGACTAAGGGAGATCCACTGCCTCTGCCTCCTGAGTGCTAGAATTAAGGCATGCGCACCAGTCTGGCTTTTCAATGTAGTATTTATAAATGTACTTGCTAAAAAAAAATATTGAATATATTTCTCCTAAGAAGACTGAGAGTATGAACATAAAAGTATGTTTGATATTATTAATCACTAGAGAATACAAATCAAAATCATAGTTAGATACCTCTTCATCTCCCACTGGAATGGCTAAAGTTTCAAAAAAAGTCAGTGTAGGCAAGGATGTGAGAAAACTGCTGTTCTCATACTTTGCTGGTGGTAAATGTAACATGGTGCAGCAAAATTGGAAACTGATTGGCAGTTCCTTAGTGTTAAAAATAGTTACCAAAACCCTGGTGTGGTGGTATATACCTTTCATCCCAGTATTGGAGGCAGGGCAGAGGTAGGCAGATCTCTGTGAGATTGAGGGTTACTGGTTGTAGGAAGTTCAGGCCAGCTGGGGCTACAGGACACTGTTCCTCTCCCCCCCCCCCCCCCCAGTTACCAAATGATCCAGCAGTTCCACTCCTACCTATATACCCAAGATCATTCAGACAGGCCCCTAGAGAAATGTGAAAAAATACACACACACACACACACACACACACACACACACACACACACCAGAATCATTTTTAATAAAAACATAAATGGACGGGGGAGATGGTTCGGAAATTTAAAAACACTGCTTGCTCTTGCAGAGGATCTGGGTTTAGTTCCAAGCTCCCATATGGTAGCTGTAACTCCAGTTCCAGGGGATCCAGCACTGCCTTCTGACCTCCATGGACACTGTACTATACAAGTGCACTTACATGCAGGGAATAGACTCAAATACATTAAAACCAAAAAACCCCAGAAACAGCCCGAATGCCTATTAATTGACAAATAGATATATACTATGTGGCCTATCCACCCAGTAGAATATTATACAGTCCTGAAAACAGCAGCACCACCACATGCAACAGCAGCTATAGCATAGATGAACCTTGAAAACATTATGCTAATTGAAAGAAGGCCAAGGACCCCATATTCTACATTTCTGTGGACATGAAGTCTTTGGAAAAGGTAAAACTGAAGACAGATTATCACTGATTGCCACGAGGAGGGGGAGGATATCTGAGAATGACTGCTCATGGGTAGGAAATTTAGGTAAGAAGGCAATGTTCAAAAATTAGGTAGCAGTGATAGCTGCATGTTCCTGGGAATCTACTAGAAACATCTAGTATATAGTGGAGACCTCTGAACTGTACTTTTCAAATGAATGAATGAAGTGGTACGTGAATCATCTCTCAATGAAACTATTTACATGTACTGTAAGCTGTTGCTGGTGAGGTTGTTTGTAGTTGTACATTTCTGAGTTTGCTTTAATTCATCTTTGTATCATCCAGAACGCTAAGCATAGCACCTTGCATATGTATATCTTGGTAAGTGATTGAAGAATGAATGAATGAATGAATGAATGAATGAATGAATGAGTGAGTGGTTGAAGGATGAATGAAAGAACAAACTAGTTCCTAATTCTTTCTGTAATGTATCAGGACTCTCTTGGTGAGTGGTGTGGAAACAGGTAAAGAACCACAGCCAAGAATTGGAGCTCTGTCATTCTCGTCACTCAGTCTGACAGTCCAGCCATCCTGTCATTGATCTGATGTCAGCCTGATGGAATCATCTATGCTTTGATGTCAGCAGGATGGGGGATCTTCTTTTTTTTTTTTCTTTTGAGTGACAGCTTGATAAAATACACTTTAGTAACTTTATGCTGTGTGGATGATGCACTATACCAGTGCTCTGTTGTGACCTTTATTTTTATGAGCTGTGAGAATTAAGAAACCTACCAGTTTTAGTTTAATTAAGTAGCAAGACATAGCAGATGGTGCATTTGTGGGTGATGATTGCCTTCCTCTAGCTCCCTCAAGCAGCGCTGTCACCCCGTGGAATGCTTTGCCTAGAGAGTCATGCCACTGTAACCAGAATGTTAGGAAGAGGAGCATGTGGTAACAGCATAGTCCTAGAGGGTGATTTACAGCATTACGTGACCACCACAGGGCGCTTTCACACTTAGCAGCTAATGGAACTAGAATATGAAGAGGAAGAGTCCACGACATTATGGTTGTAGTATGTCACCATCCATCTTTACTTTCCAGTGTTTGCAAATAAAGTATATGAAGATTTTCATTACCCTGGTATTGTTTTGTGTAATCTGGGTCAGATGTTAAGAATGCATTGGAATTTGATTTGCATGTTTTAAATTGCTAGGAAAATATTCAGCAAATGGAGAAGCACTGGATTTATGTCAGATTGTTTTATTATGTTTGCTTTTAGTCACTATGGAGGGCTAGAGAGTGTCCTACTGTAACTTTCCTCAGGTACTGTGTGCTTACTGCTGGCATATTTACTCCAGAAGATGTTAAAAGCATGCATAAGCAGACAGAGTGTGGAATTAATCCAGTGCTTCACTCTGATCATGCAACTCCTCAGGAAGAAAACCAAATTGTTAAGTAGAATTACTTTCATTGTTAACAGAGACACTATCTGTCTAGCTCAGACTCTCTTTTCCCTTTACTGTCTTTGAAAAACTGAATTACTTGAAAGCTGGCGTAAAACTTGTAATTGCACAATATTTTAGATCCTAAGATAATATGCCTCGATTTTTTCTCATTAATGCAATATATGAAATCATCAAAATGAAATACATTCACTTACTGGCTGTAATGTTGTTAAAAGCATGAACTATGTGGAGCTTTTAAAATATAGCAATAGTTGCTTTAGATAGAATAATCCATTTGTCTCATCTCTGTGCTACAAAGGATAGATTGAAATCCTAGTTAAGTCATGAACTTCAAAAATAATATTTTAATAAGAAAGTGTAATTTCTCTTTCGTTAAAGCCCGTATTTTATATTGAATAATTTCCCCTGAATTCCATGAAGAAACTGCTTCCTTTGATTTTTAAGGGTGTTGTGACCACAGGAGACAGGACTTCGGACTGTGTCACCCTTCCAGATACTTTGATGGGCAATTCAACTTTCATTGAACTGAATGGAGTCCCCCTCCCCGCTCTGGATTCCTACCAACTACAAGATACTCAAGCATTTTAACATAAACCTGAAAATATAAACACTAATTTTAGCTGGGCGTGGTGGTGCATGCCTTTAATCTCAGCACTCAGAGGCAGAAGCAGGTGGCTGTGAGTTTAAGGCCAGCCTGATCTACATAGTGAGTTCCAGGTCAGCTGGGACTAAAGGGAGACCCTGTCTTGAAAAGACCAATAAATAAATAAATAAATAAATAAATAATAAAATAAAATAAACACTAATTTTTCATTAGTTAACCTTTTACAATATTAGCAAGTGTGTAATAAAGGGAGATATCTATGTTCAACTCTCTGCACAGGAAAAAGCAAAATAACTTATTTCAATCTATAAATTATTTGGCAAGAGAAACTGGGATTTTTTTTTTTTTTTTTTTTTTTTTTTTGTTTTTCGAGAACAGGGCTCCCCCTGTAGCCCCGCTGTCCTGGAACTCCTCTGTCGACCAGGCTGGCCTTGAACTGCACAAAGATCCACCTGCCTCTGCCTCCTAGTGCTAGGATTAAAGGCGTGCGCCACCATGCCCGGCATGGGAATTATTTTTATGTGGAAACATAATTTACTGCAAATTCATTGGCATTTCACTTCCTTACAGAGCCAGTGTTTCTTCTGCTTCAAGCAGAAAATGAACTAGATTATTTCCCGCTTACTGCATAGATGTTTGCCACTTTTCTTTGTAGCTCTATTAAATAAATATGTACTATAGGCTTCAATAGTTGAGTTAGTTATGCCTGCTAATTTTAGGTACTATTCTGTTAACTCTCCATCAGGACCATGCCTCCCTTTTTTTGTGTGACTGCTTCTCATTATTTTTGTGCTAGAGAACGATGTTCTTCAACCAGTAACTGACTGCACACTCTTCTTTGGTCTTCCTGGGCAAGGACACAGTTTTTTTTTTTTTTTTTTGTTTGTTTTTTTTGTCTTTTTCGAGACAGAGTCTCCCTTTGACCCAGCTGTCCTGGAACTCTCTGTAGACAGGCTGGCCTTGAACTCCACAAAGATCTGCCTGCCTCTGCCTCCCAAGTGCTAGGATTAAAGGCGTGCCCCACCACGCCCAGCTAAGGACACCGTATTTTTAAATAAGTTTGTGTTCAGATCCTAACATGATTCTTAGTAGCCAGGTGACAGTGTCATTCCTTATGTCTCTTTTTTTTCTTTTTTTTTTAATGCTTTTTTAAAATTTTAATTTATTTTTTATGTGTATGAATATACTGTCTGCATGTAGGTTGGCCCACCCTTGTTGTGCAATGCCACAGAGGTCAGAAGAGGGCATTGGACTCCCCTGAAACTGGAGTTAAAGACGGTTCTCAGCCGCCATGTGGGTGCTGGGGATCGAACCTGGGTCCTCTGTAAGAGCGGTTGGCGCTCTTAACCACTAGGCCATCTCTCCAGGCCCCCCCCCCCAATGTCTCTTAAAGAGCCTGTCCACTTAGTGTTTTTGTAAGTCAACATCCCTTGTCTTCCTCAGTCACACTCCACCTATTTTCAAAACAGGATCTCTCACTAAATGTAGAGTTCCTGGATTACCTACTACCTAGATTGGCTGGCCTGCAAGCACCAGACGTGTTATTGTCTCCATCTTCCCAGCACTGGCATTAAGTGCTGGGCGTCAAACTCAGGTCCTCATGCTTGCATGATGAGCCCTTTTCCAACCAAAACATCTCCCCAGCCCCCACATAATGGTTTAAAAAGTAATTATTTTTCCACCTGAAAGAAGAGCTGGGCAATCCAGAGCCTGTCTGGTGTTCCCAACTGGCCTCAGACATTCAGCCGCCTTCTTTTTGCTTCACCAGAGATCATCTTGTGGCCCAACATGGAGCTGGCTGCACCTTGATAGCAAGCAAGACAAAGAGGAACCAGCCTCCTTTCCCAGCCTCACAACACTTCCACTTATAGCTCATGACTTGAATATCAGGAAGGCTGGAAGTGCTATTCTTACTGTGGACAGCTAAAAAACAGTAAACTCCTCCCAAGGATGCAAGAAAGAATGGATGTTTGATAGGCAAGTAGAATTCTCTGCCATAGTGACCTTGGGTAATTTGATCTCATTGTACCTCAGCTCTCTTGTTTCTAAAAATGGTCATAAAGATGGGAATCTCATTCAACATTCTATGGTTTTGAGTATCATTTGAGTTAATGCATCTAATGCAGTTAGCATAATGCCGGGCATGTAATAAGTATGCAATAAATATAAATGTTAATTATTCTTTCTCTAGGTTAATGTCCTATAGATACTTAAAACTCACGGTGTTCAAATGTTATTGCAGAGCCTTATTACATCCATTGCTCCCCAGCTCCCCTCTTGCCTATTCTGACAAGGTGGGAAACCTCAGAGCAACCTCTCAGTATGTCTTTATTATTGGGTCCCAACAGTTACCAGATGTAATTGTACACTTGTTTGTGGGTCCCTCAGTCTATCGCCTCATATTCATTGCCACTATTCAAGTTCAGACCGTCTCCATCCTTTGCTTCCACAGGTCTTCAGCTGTCAGCCATATAATATCCAAAGTTCCTAGAACAGTATTCATGGCTTCTTCATCTGACTGTGGTATTAAAAGCTTTGTCTTGATTAGGCCACACCTTCCCTGTCTCCAAGCCACACATTTTTATGTACCCTTCATTGAAAGCTCACTAGTCTCTAAAGACATCAGGGCTCTGGCTGTACCTTCAGAGTACATTTTTGTAAATTTTCAAGTTGAAATAGAGACATTTAAGCTCAGACATTTTTTCTACATATAATTTGGAATGTTGGGATGTGATTTCTGGAAACTCATTTTGTGATTTATGAGACCAACAGGTAGGTAGGCCAGCACTCTGTCATAGCTGAGTACCTAAATGTATAAATATGAAAGAACAAAGAATTTGTAAGTAGAAGAAATGGGTGAAGGGGAGTCATCTTTCTAATGGATGGGTTGTTGTGTTCAGCAATTCTCAGAGAATAGGTTGAGAGCCAGAAACTCATTATTTTTACTTTGCAAGACAATAGCATTGGTTTAGGTACTTTAATGTGAATGTTACGAATGCATTTTGCTTTCAAATTAAAGAACAGGAAAGGTTAGCTTTACTTTTATCAGTTCTATGTGTTTGTGCGCGCGCGCGCGCGTGTGTGTGTGTGTGTGTGTGTTGTGTGTTGTGTATAATGGGCTGTGTAATATAATTTCAAAGCCCTCTGATGCAATATTTTGAAACTAAGTCGGTAGTACAATTAAAACATATCTTTGGTCATAGATTGCTTGGCCTTATGCCATTTTCATAGGCAGTGTCCTACTTAAATAGCCTGGATTGGCTGAGAAAAATAATTGCTGCTATGAAATAATTTTGCAATTACCACTGTAATTAAGGGCAGTTTGTTAATGAAAGTGCTTGGTGAATAATGACTGCAGGGCACTCCATCTTGCAGCTTCATGCCAGATGATTGGTTCATGTGGCGGAGGCAGTTAGGGAATTAGTGACACAGCTGTCATGGTTACAGGATGGATGTAAATATCCTTTGCAATTGATGATGAAGAACAGTCATTAGCCTCCTGCCCCTTGGGAACTGGTCAGAAGAACAAAAATAAACTTAACACATGATGGTAAGAGCCATTCCTTATGTCTCCTTTTCTTTTGTAGGAACAATTAACACTGTAATAGAAACCGTGGGGAGCATGCTGAGGGGCCCACTCCACTCCTCAGCCCTGTTAGGGTGATAGATGTTCTTCCTGATAGGGCACTGGTTGTTCACAGTTTATAACAGCTCTTATTAGCTTATGGGCCAGTTTAAAACTGCTCTTTAGAGACCTGGGGGCCCCAGTGAAATTTTTCTTGTTCATCTCCAGGTGTCATGCATCCATTTTGACCCTTTGAGGAGTGCCAATGGATGGATTTTGGCATGGCATCTTCAGGGCTGCAGGGGCAGTTAAAGATGAGTTTTCTGTGTCCAGGCTCACCTGCCTGTGTAAACACTGTACTGTTGAAGAAGTGCTGATCCCACCTTACCCTATGGTTTGAAAAAGTCATTGTTGAAGTCAGGTGTTTAAGTGAGCATCATATTTATATTCATTTCACCTCTTTGGTGTTTTGATGTTGTTTTTCATTGTAAATTTGCTTAAGCAATCTTTTGTGGAGTAATTTCCTAACATGCACACACTGTGGTTTTACACCCAGTTGCTCGTGATCTGCAACTCATTAACTTTTGCTGACTAGGAAATCAGCATAGCATGTTGCCTTTCTTCCACTCTGTCCTGCTACAGACAGAGTCCACTTTATTTGTAAAAGATGCTTGCAGGGCTGGGGAGATGGCTCACTGGCTAAGATCACTTAATGCACAATCATGTCCATCTGAGTTCAAATCACCAGAATCCATGTAAAAAGCCAGGTGTGGGTGTATGTTTCTGAAACCCTAGCACTATGGGACGAGGAGACAAGAGGACCGCTGGAGCTTGCTGGCCACCAGCATTGTTCTGGATTCAGTGAATGACCTGGCACATGTGTATTCACACACACACACACACACACACACACACACACACACACTTTAAATGATCTTTTTAAAATAAAAATAAAAAGGTCTGGCCAACACCTTCCAAGGAATGAAGTGTGGCTTCTCACAGCATCAGTCTCTTTCTTTGAGCCCTAAGGAGAGAGCCTTGGCGCTTCCATCCTATATGAGAGGTAGGAGTAGACACCCTCATTAAAAAGGAACAGAACCATTGCAGAGGAGCGCCATGTTTACACACACATGATAGGGAGGAGCTTATTGCCGTTTGTTTGGGCTATGGCTCCTTACCTTTGTCAGTACTGCATAGTCCCTCTGTCTCCTCTTGGCTTTGGTGGGAATGGATGCCAGATGCAAGGGGTTGGAACCATGCTTCAGAATGCTCTACCTCTTCCTTTCCTCTGATTTCTTCAACAGTCATAGAAGGATTGAAAGGGACCAGCAGGCTGAAGGGCCAGCAGAGCACTGGCTGTTCTGCAGTTCCCGTGCCTCCTTTGCTATAGAGTTTTTCACCCCTAAGGTAACTTGCTTTCTCAGTGGCCACAGATAAGTTGCTGTGGAGATTTTCTTAGCTAACCTATCATCCAGACATTGTAGGACACAAGTGAGTTTGCTTGTCTCAGCTGGTCCATAGGACTCTGACCCTAAAAGCCAAACAGTGCAGGAACCCCCCATACTAACCATTAAAAGCATATCTTAGTCTAATAAATGACAGTTTATTATGGTCATGGCTGGCAAAATTATTTGGGTTTTAGGAGAATATGTCTTCTGGGGGCTTGACAGAACGGCCGGGTCCAGGAAGCGGTGCAAGGGCGTTGTATTAAAGGGACAGGAGTGAGCATGCGGGGAGAGCGGGGCTCTCACATCTTCAGGCACTCACAGGAATGCAGAGAGAGCAACTAGACACGGGGTGATCCTTATGCCTGCCCCAGCCCATGCTTCCTCTAGCCAGGCCGTACCTCCTAGGGGTGCCATGACCACCCCAAACAGTGCCACCAACAGAGACCAGGTACCAAGCGTTGAGATATTTGAGCCTAGGAGAGACACTTCTCATAAAAACCACTGCAGTGGTTTTGTTTGTTTGTTTTTGACAGTACATGAGACTTGTATTTAATTGAATTTTTACACAGCTACACAGACACTTTATACAGCAGATGGAGAAATGCTCTCAGATTTGGGGTAGATAGTGGAGGTTCTCCGGTGAAACACCTCTTGCGCTCCTCTGGACCTGTGTGGACAGGAGTTAGAGTGTCACTTTTCCCCAGAACTACTCTTGTCTGGCTTCTCTCCTTCCTTCTGAACAAGTTGAGAACGTGCTAGTGGTCCCCAACACAGACGCATCATGTCCCATTCTGTCCTATTGTAGTCCTTTCTGTGAAAGCACTACTAATTATAAAAATTGAACGTGAATTTGTGCTGTTTAATAGGTTTGGGTTTAATTTTGCCTTGGTGGGAAGATGTTTGATTAAAAGAGTCCTCTTTTTTTTTTCTTCTCCCCCTTTTTCTTTGGGTAGAACAGTTAAAGGCAAAGGAAATTGATTTCAGTGTCACAAAGGACATTTCTGACGGGAATGTACTTTGAAATGATTCAAGGCATCTGCTTCTCTCGCATATGCCCAGCACTGCTGAGAGCTGTACCTAAATTAAACTGTTTAACGTGTCAGCTCAGAATCCGATCGCAATTTACATCCCAGTTGCTTGGCTCGGATTTCCAATGTTTCCTGAACTCCCTCCCCTAATTTACAAAACAAGTTCTCACTCAAAGTGACCATTTGTTCTAGATGCCAATATGTCACGGTCGGAATTGATTTAGCTTTTGAAGTTATTTGTTTCTATATGGTCACTTTGCCTGTGAAACAAAATCATCTCTACAGCTCTGTTTCTCCTAGCACATTTTTGTGGATGATGGCTTAGTGGGTATTTTTGTTACTGTTTGTCTTCCGGTGGGGTGATGTCTGTCAGGCAAGCTGGCTCCAAGAATTCTCCTTGTAAGAGTTCCTGAGCAGAATAATGTACGCTCTGTTTATGACCTTATCTGTGGCATCCAGCATAGTACCTAGGAGGCATTTAAAATAAATCCTTCATAAGTGACCAGAGAAGGAATATTCCATAGCCCATCTGTGTAGCCTCAGTGTAGATTCTCAGCTGGGGGCACTCATCTGCCCTGCCCGTGTTTTTTAGAAACCAGTAACGCTCACTTCTGTTAATTACACTGAGGCATGTCCTTTGAAGTTGTAGGGCCAGGGCAATTATTTTGTGTGTGTGAACTTTGTATTTATACAAGAAATAATTCCCTGGGGATGAGAATAAAAAGTGTCTATGTTGAGGTATAATAGGAACCTGGATTCATTAACTTAATTATTTAGTGGTTCTTCACCCTTTTCCTTTCCTGGAGTCTACCCATGCACTCCTCCACAGTATTTCCCAGGGAAGGGCTTCTCCTCTTGCCCTGTCTGAGTTTAGATGCTTTCTGTCAACTGAAGTGGTGGTGGTGTTTGTATAGGGCTGTCCTGTAGAACTCAAGTGGTTGACCTTGCTGATGAACTGGCCACAGCAGCTGTTATCTGTACTGGTATCAGTAACTTGGATCTCTATCTGTAGTTCTCTGGAACTTCGTTAGTGAGGACAGAAAGCGTCGTTGAACTTATAGTGGTTTGAATATTCAGATTTTGTTTCCTGTACCTAACTATTCTCCAGTGGGTGTACCGTGCCTGTGGTTAGCCATTTGGTGATCAAGCCTAATGGTGGATCTGCTGCCTCGTGTGGGTAGCTTCTGGAGCTGGTCTGGTCAAACATTTCAGCTTCCCTGAAGGGGGAAAGTAAAGGTAGAGCAGACACAGCCTGCTTCTTCATCACTAGGCTTAGAAAGACACACACCCCTTCTGTTCACATGGGAAAGAGCGTAGTCCCCTGGCCATTCATCTGTACAGAAGGCTGGAAAGGCAAATTGACAAGCCAGCCTTCTACTAAGGGCTGCATGAAGGAAGGAATGGATTTAATGCACAGTCTTTTTCTAACCAATTTGGTTCCCCATAGCTTTGTTTTGTAAAGTTCCACAGTTACTCTGAGACCATAAATAATAGCTACTACTGTATGATGATCAGCACTCACCTATGGTTTCTCTGAGCCTAAGCTCTTTCTAAAGGTGATTGTGGTAAATGGCAGAGCATTTAGCTCACCTTCTTCTGGTTAATGTCAAGGGCTCAGTACTTTGCATATACATCATTTTACAATTTGAAATTACTGTGTGCATCTGTCAGACAAATGCTTGCTGTTGAACAACATTCGAGTGCTTGCTTCGACTCCTTCCACTTTTGTGTCTCTGGGAAGCACCGTAGCAGAATAGGGAAATGATGGTAGATTTGTAATTTTTTTTTAATTTGGGTAGATATTACATGTACTGATGGTACTCTAGTCATTATGCAAGAAAACCCAGAAGGCTTAATTACTATTGCCTGCAAATATTACCATGTAGTATATACAGATGGTCACTGACTAATGTAAAATTAGGTTTCCATTCATGATCTTTCTTCACAAACAGCTCTTGAGGTGACATAAGAGATTGTTGCCAGTGTTGCTGCCTTCTGCTTTTCTAGTGTATTTCCTCCAAGGATCTCGGAAATCATCTGCAGCATACTTTCCCCAGCCTTGATTAGATTTCAGAAGCCATGTCTGATTTCCTGCATTCATTGTTTAGTGAGATTATATTCCCTACTTTCTTCTGGATCCTCTGGGATGAAATATGTTCAGATCTTTGAGACATTTAAACCTCTGCTTAGACTGGCTTTAATCTCATCTGCTGCTTACTCACAAACAACGATTATCAGAGTTCCTGCTGTGCAATAAATGCTAGTTTTAAGGTAGGATTTAGATGATATTCATCTGACTTTCGTAAGTCTGAGCCCAACCAGGCACTTAGTTTTGTACAGACAAAAATCACCTGGATTCCATTAGGCTTATGATAGGGGAGGGGCAAGAAGTAAACATCAACTGTATTCTAAGCCAAGCACAGTATTTAGTATTTATATTTTGAGTATTCTCATCCTTCGTATAGCTGGTTGTACACACACACACACACACACACACACACACACATACACATACACACACGTATAAGGAAGGAGTGGCTTTTAAGTGTTTTCTGAGTGTGGATTCACTATAAACTCTCATAGGTCAGCTATGCTGGGGCAAATATTAATGGACTAATGCATTCCAGCAGTGTGTTTATAGAACATCCTATCCTCCAGAAATCAAAACATGAGATGTTTCAGTGTCAACTTCTTGTTAAAGATCAGGAGAAAACACACCTAGTTGGTGGTGATATTTACACATCAGTTTTCAATGTCTTGCAGATGTGCTT